>RJWJ010028610.1:0-21294 GCA_004363605.1 Indri indri | reverse complement strand
GAAACAAACAAGTGAATCTTTCATCAGAAGGCTGACTAGAACAGGCAGTATGTGCCTTCTCCACAGAGAGGAATGAGAGTAGTAAGCAGATCCAAACATTTCAAACAGATCATCTAGGAGAGAATGCTGGGATTCAGCAGGGAAGCAACAGGAAGCACCAAAAGTGGGTAAGGAAAGGGTTCAGGGTAATTGCCCAGCCAGGGGCTGGCTGACAGCTGGGAGAAGCTCCTGGATGTAGTGAAACCGTAAGAGAGACCCAGGGCTCCACTCTCTGAGACAAGCTTTATGATCTTGACTACAAGAGAACCCCCCAACCACACCAGGCCTAACATGGGGAGCTTGGAGATTGCACAGAGACATAGTTCCAGGAAGGGAACTCATGGGGAACCCCACAAGCATCCAAGCCTAGAGCAGCTTGAGCTGGGTGCCGCTCTGAGAGCCTAGATACTGGGGAACCATGGTTGTGCCTGCAGCCACTGTGCGGCTTCAAGGAGAGATAGAGGAGCCCAGGCTCTCCCACACATCCCTGGGCAGGTATCTACTGCCCTGCTGTGGGCTTCTCTTGAGACTGAGATGTGGGCAGACAGCATCTTCCACAGTTTCTCACCCATGCTGACTAAATGGGTGGGGCCCAAGCCTTTCTGGTCCCAGGTCAAAGGCACCATTTTGAGGGTTTGATACTGGGCTGTGTCCTGCCCTTGGGCTGGGTTTGGGCTTGATGCAGCTGCAGCCACTGCCTGGATGGGGAGTTGCAGAGAAACCAGGCTTTTGAGCACACACCTGGAGCAATGCCCGCTATCCTGCAGTTGGCTGTTGTAAGACCAAGCCTTGAGGAAACTCACTCCCCACAGTTTCCTGCCAGTGAGCCTGCCTATGAAGGGCCCCACCCTCTTTGGTCACAGGACCAGGGCACCATTTTGGGAGTTTGAAGCTGGGCAGTGCCCTGGCCTTGGGCTGAACTTGGGCTGATGCAACCCTGCTCAGCTGAGGAGCAACAAGGGAGCCTGAGCTCTCCTACAACATCTAGGACGATTCCCACTGCCCTGTTACGGGATGCTGTAGAACCAAGTTATAAGCAGACGGCACTCCATTCAGCATCTTGCCCATGCTGTTTACCGGGAAGGGCCTCACTTTCTCTGTCACAGGCCCAAGGTGTTAGTTTGGGAATGTACAGACGGTCAGCACCCAGCCCAGATGAGGAAGATCAGGGGAGCCCAAGTTCTCCTACCTACTTCTAGGATAATTCCCACCACCCTGCTACAAGCTGCAGTGAGACTGAGATGGGAGCAGATGGCACTCCAGCCAGCATATTGCCCACACTGGTTGCCTGGAAGAGGCCCCACCCTCTCAGGTCATAGGCCCAAAGTGCCATTATGGGAATTTAAAGTTGGGCAGACCAGGGAAGGGACGTGGAGATGGGGACCTCCTCTCCTGAAACCACCCAATGCTGCAGACATTGCTACCTCTGCTCCCAAGCATGAGCTTTTGGTGTGAGTGAGCTGGGGGGTGGGCAGTTCTAGGTTTGGGGGTATACCCCCAGTAATACTCTGCACATTGCACCTGGGTTCTGCACAGAGAGGGCAGCTCATTTTCCTTCCTTCATGAACACACAGTGTTTTCGCATCTGTCTTGACCTGGAAATATCAGCCCCTGGGTCTCTACACTGCTGGATCCACAGCAAACACCCCCAGCACCCACTCAGATCACAGCAACCTTGGGGGTCTGGTGGGTTCTAGGGGGGTCTTTGCATCTCCCAGAGCTAGGGCATTCAGGGCAGGCCACTCACAGTTGAGAGAATGTAGCATGCCAGAAGGCTTCTTAGGACAAAGGGGACCAGGGCACTGGCTCCTCATCACTGGGGGCCTTCTCCTCAACCTTCTCTCTCCTGCCCACTGCTTCTATGGCAGTCGCAGCTGTTTCCACTCAGGAGAGTTGAGGGTTCCACAGGGCACTTGTGAACAGCTGCACCACCTCTGACAGAGTGCCTATCACACCTAGGATTCTAGGGAGCTTTGGGCTCATTCCTTTCCCTCCAAAAAGCCATAGCAAATGCTTTTGTGGGTCCCAATGACAAAATCTACCACCTTCCCTGAGGGAGTGCGGGCTAGCTGTCCTCTTCCTGAGTGAGCTGCCTGTCTCTTCTGGGAGGAGCCTACCCTCCCTGGAGGGTAGTCCCTAGCAAAGCACACCTCCTCCACAGGAGCATTTCAGCCAGGCTGGTAGCCCTGAACATAGTGGGTTGAGCTGCCTCCACCAGCTCTGCTTCAGCTAGGTCAGGGTGGGATCTGGGAATCTGGGATCGTTTGTGCTCCCTGGGGAACAGAGACTGCTGCCACTGCTGAAGGAGGGACGGGTGAAGAGCTTGTGAGTCCCACAGCTGCCTGCTGCTACTAAACTCATTAAGAGGTTTTCCCAGGCTCACAGTGCATCTGACCTTCTGCACGAGCATTTGTCTGGAGCATAAGATCACCCCACCCCTCACTATCACAGCCAGGGCCTGAGCTCAGGGAGGTTTGAGGGCAAGTTTGCCAGCCTGATCTCAGTTTGGCCACCCAGGGCTCAAGCAAGCCACCCAGGGGCCTAGGAACTGGGAATTACCTAACATAGTCCACCACTGGCACCTGAACACTCTCCCAGGGCTCTGAGCTCCACCTGATCCAAATTGCCAGCAACACCATTGTGGGTACTGACCTGCATGAGCTGAAAGGCAGTGCACCTCTCCTTCTCCACACTGAGCAGCAGAGCTCCTGGCAGAGAATAGGTAAACCACAAAACTATCTGTTTTGAGCTCCGGGAAGAGGTTCTAGATGGAGAGGAACCAGCATAAGAACTCTGGCAATAAACAAACAAACAAAAAAATGGCTCTTTCAAAATCCCCAAGATCACATTAGCTCTTCAGCAATGAACTCCAATGGAAAGGAAAATTTTGAAATGTCAAATATGGAATTAAAAATAAAGATCACAAGCAAGCTCAAGGGAATTGATGATAAAGTTGGACACCAAAACAAAGAAACAAACGAACACAAAATCAGGACATAAATGAAAAATTTAAGAAAGAGATAGATATTAAAAAAAATAGAACTTCTGGAAATAAGAGTCATTTAGGGAATTTCAAAATGTAATGGAAAGTCTTAACAACAGACTAAACCAAGTAGAAGAAAGAATTTCAGAGCTTGAAGACAAGGCTTTCTACCAATTAACCTAGTCAGTCAAAAATAAAAAGAAAAGAATCAAGAGAAATGAACAAAATCTCTGAGAAATATGGGATTATGTAAAATGTCCAAACACAAAATCATAGATATCCCTGAGGAAGAAGAAGAAAAATAAAGAAGCACGAGAAACCTATCTGAAGGAACAATGGAGAGAAACTTTTGTGGACTTGCTAGAGATTTAGACATCTAGATACAAGGTTGATGAACTTCTGGAGGATCTTTTGCAAATAGGACATCACCAACTCATAGTTATCAGTTTGGCAAAGTCAATGTGAAGGAGAAAATTCTACAAGCTGTGAGATGAAAGCATCAAGTAATTTACAAAAGAAAGCTCATCAGACTAACAGCAGACTTCTCAGCAGAAACCTTACCAACCAGAAGGATTAGGGTTCCATCTTTAATCTTAAACAGAATAACTGTCAGTCAATAATTTTGCGTCCCATAAAACAAAATTTCATAAACAAAGGAGAAATAAAATCTTTCCTTGACAAGCAAACACTAAAAGAATTTGTCACCATTAGAACTGCCCCACAAAAAGTGCTCAAAAGGGCTCTAAACACTGAAAAGAACAGTTGATACTCACCAGTGTAAAAACACTTGAAAGTAAAAACTCATAGCTCTTATAAAACAGTAACACAAGGGAGAATACAAAGCACCTAGGTAACAAACAACATTATCATGGGGACAGTATCTCACTTATCAATGTTAACATTGACTGTAAATGGTCTAAATGCCCCACTTAAAAGATGTAGAATAAAAAAATGCAATCCAAATATCTGCTGTCTCCAAGAAACCCATTAAACTCATAAAGATTCTCATAGACTCAAGATAGAGGAATGGAAAAAATATTCTATGCAAATGGAAATTGAAAGTGAGCAAGAGTAGCTATTCTTATATCAGATAAAACAGTTTAAATCAACAACAGAGAGAAAAGATGCCATTACATAATGATAAAGGGATTATGATTCAACAAGATGATATAGCAATCCTAAATATATATGCACCCAACACTGGAGGTCCCAGATTTATAAAACAAATACTACTAGACTTAAAAAATGAAATAAACAGCAACTTAATAGCAGCAAGGGACTTCAACACTCCACTGACAGAACTATACGGATCATAAAGGCAGAAAATCAACAAAGAAACACTGGCCTTAAACAGGACTCGAGAACAAATGGACCTCAAAGACATTTACACAACATTCTACCCAAAAACTGCAGAATATACATTGCTCTCATCAGCACATGGAGCATTTTCCAAGATAGATCATATGTTAGGCCATAAAACAAGTCTCAGGAAATTCATAAAAATCAAGATCATGCCATGTATCTTCTCAGACCACAGTGGAAGAAAAATAGAAATCAATTCCAAGAGGAACTCTCAAAAGTATACAAATATGTGGAAATTAAACAACCTGCTGCTGAATGATGTTTGGGTCAATGACAAAAAAAAAAAAAAAGGTAAAAATAAAAAAAATTTTAACTGAATGATAATTAAGACAGAAGTTATCAAAATCTCTGGGATACCATAAAGCCCTGCTAAGAGGGAAACTCATAACACTAAATGTCTACATCAAAAAGGCAGAAAGATCACAAATTAATAGCCCAGTGTCACATCTCAGGGAAGTAGAAAAACAAGAACAAACCAAGCCCAAAGGTAGCAGAAGGGAAGAAATAACAAAAATCAGACAGAACTAAATGACATTGGGACAAAAAAAATACAAAAGGTCAATGAAACAAAAAGTTGGTTCTTTGAAAAGATAAACAAAATTGACAAACCACTTGCTCAACTAAATAAGAAAAGAATAGAAAGGATTTAAAAAAGCTCAATCAAAAATTAAAAATGAGACATTACAAGTGATACCACAGAAATGCAAAAGATCATCTGAGACTACTACAAACACCTCTGTGCACACAAACTAGAAAATCTAGAGGAAATTGATAAATTTTTGGAAACACACAACCTCCCAAGCCTCAATCAGGAAGAAATAGAAATTCTGAACAGACCAACAGTGAGTAGTGAGATTGAATCAGTAATAAAAAAAATCTCCCAAAGACAACAACAAAAAGCCTAGGACTAGATAGATTCACAGCCAAATTTTATCAAACCTACAAAGAAGAACTGGTACCTATCCTACAGAAACTGTTCCGTAACATTGAGAAGGAGGGAATTCTCCCTAACTCATTCTACAAAGCCAGTATCACCTTGATAACAAAGCCAGGAAGGGGCATAACAAAAAAAGAAAATTACAAACCACTATCCCTCAGGAACATACCCACAAAAATCCTTAACAAAATACTGGGAAACAGAATCCAACAACATATCAAAAAGAATTCACCACAGTCAAGTGGGTTTTATCCCAAGGATACAAGGATGTTTCAATGTATGCAAATCAATAAATGCGATTCACTACACAAACAGAATTAAAAACAAAAATCTTAAGATCATTTCAATAGATGCAGAAAAAGCATTTGATAAAATTCAGCACTTGATAAAAATCCTCAACAACCTAGGCATAGAAGGAATATACCTTAAAATTATAAAAGCCATATATGACAAATTAACAGCCAACATCATCCTTCATGGGGTAAAGTTGAAAGCATTCCCCCTAAGAACTGGAACAAGACAAGGATACCCACTGTCACCACTTCTATTCAACACAATACTAGAAGTCTTAACCAGTGTAATCAGGCAAGAGAAAGAAATAAAGGGCATACAAATCTGAAAATAGGAGGTCAAACTATTCCTGTTTCCTGATGATATGATCTTATATCTGGAAAACCCTAAAGACTCCTCCAAAAGACCCCCAGAATTGATAAATAAATTTAGCAAAGTCTCATGTTACAAAATTAATATACACAAGTCAGTAGCATTTCTATATACTAATAAAAGCCAAGCTGAGAATTAAATTAAGAACTCAATACTATTTATAGTAGCTGCAAAACAAATAAAATACCTAGGATATACTCAAAGAAGGAGATAAAATATCTCTGCAAGAATAACTACAAAACACTGATGAAACAAATTGTTGATGACACAAATAAATGGAAAAACATCTTATGCTCATGGATTAGAAGAATCAATATTGCTAAAATGTCCATATTTCCCACCATGAGTTACAGATTCAATGCCATTCCCATAAAAATACCAATATAATTTTTTATAGAATTAGAAAAAAATCATCATAAATTTCATATGGAATCAAAAAAGAGATAAAATAGCCAAAGTAATCCTAAGCGAATCAAAGAAACGAACAAAACAACAACAACAGCAAAAATACAAATACGGAGAAATCACATTACCTGCCTTGAAATTATACTACAAGGCTATAGAAATCAAAATAGCAAGGTACTGGTGTAAAAGTAGACACATAGATCGTTGGAGCAGAATAGAAACCCCAAAAATAAAACCATACACTTACAACCAAATGGTCTTTGACAAAGCAAACAAAAACACGCACTGGGGAAAAGATGCCTTATTCAATCAGTGGTGCTGGGAGAATTGGATAGCCACATGCAGAAGAATGAAACTGGATCCCTATCTCTCACCGTACACAAAAACTCAAGATGGATTAAAGACTTAAATGTGAGACCTGACCCTATAAAAATTCTAGTAGAAAACTCAGGAAAAACTTTCTTGGACATTGGCCTAGGCAAAGAATTTATGATTAAGACCCCCAAAACGAATATAACAAAAATAAAAATAAATAAATGAGACTTAATTAAGCTAAAAGGTTTCTGCACAGCAAAAGAAACAACAAACAGAGTAAATAGACAACCTAAAATATAGGAGAAAATATTCACAAACTATACATCCCATGAAGGACTTACATCCAGAATCTACAAGGAACTCAAACAAATCAGCAAGAAAAAAAATAAGCCCATTAAAAAGCGGGCAAAAGACATGAACAGATATATTTCAAAAGAAGATACACAATGGCCAACAAGCATATGAATAAATGTTCAACATCGCTAATCATCAGTGAAACAGAAATTAAAACCACCATAAGATACCTTACCCTCGTCAGAATGGGCACCATTAAAAAGCCAAAAAACAATAGATGAAAAGGGAACACTTATATACTGTTGGTGGGAATGTAAATTAGCACAACCTCTATGGAAAACAGTATGGTGATTTCTCAAAGAACTAAAATAGACCTACCATTTGATCCAGCAGTCCCACTACTGGGTATCTACCCAAAGAAAAATAAGTCATTATATCAAAACACACATGTACTTACATGTTTATTGCAGCACAATTCGTGATTGCAAAGATATGGAATCAGCTTAAGTGTCCATCAAGAAATGGATAAGGAAGTGGATAAAGAAAATGTGGTGTATCACAGAATACTACTCAGCCATAAACAGGAATGAAATAATGTCTTTCACAGCAACTTGGATGGAACTGGAAGCCATTATCCTAAGTGAAGTATTTTAGGAACAGAAAAACAAATGCTGAGTATTCTCATTTTACAAGTGGGAGCTAAGCAATGGGTATATGTGGTCATATAAAGTAGTACAATAGACTTTGGAGACTCAGAAGGGAAGAGGGTAGAAGGGAGGTGAGGGATCAAAAATGACCTATTGGGTACAATTTGTACTATTCCTGCAATGGGTACACTAAAAGCCCTGACTTCACCCCTATACAATTCACCCATGTACCAAAAAACCAGTTGTATCCCTTAAATCTATTGAAATGAAAAAAGTAAACATTTCATAAGCCACATTATGTATTTTGTATTTATGTAGTCATCTTATTAGGTGTTACTAATATATTATTAGGTGTATTAATTTGTAGAATTGGCTATAGTAGGTCTTACTATTCAGCAAGTTATAGACTAGAGGATGAGGCAGTACCCTGCCAAGAGGTTTGGTTTTGACAAGCTATTCTTTGAATTTAGGGATTTGAGTGCATTGAAAAGTAAGTCTTACTTTGGGTTGATACTGGCATCATGAGGTACAGTCTTTGGGTTCTAACCAGTCACTCAGTGAATTCAGGATTTCTGGGGTAGAATCTCTCAGTGGTTCAGCATGTTGAAGAGTTACTTTACGGCACTATAAATTATGACAGTGTTTATAAATAGTGACAGTGCAGCATCTTTATAAGTTAATTTAAACACACACGTGGGTAGTAGTCCTTATTTATTAGCCCAAATGCCTTTATGTTGTTTTATCAGTTCCTACAAATTCTGAAGAATCTTTCCTCATATGACTTTTAAGTTGCTCATGCTACATATTTCATATTTTATTTCTCGTTATACCTAGGAGGGATTTCATTTTCTCTGTATTTCCTGCAGACTGGCAGAATATAGAACACAGTGTTTCTCCCCAGATGTGGCAGTGCCTTGTAAAGCAAACCAGAATGTCTGCACCTATTTTTTTTAATGATTAACACCACAGGATGTGGTCTTTGGCGAGAGCTATGGAACTGAACTAAGGAGTGTTCTTGAGGTCCCTGGCCTGTAATTATCATAGGCATATATGGCGTCATCGCTCTTGTGACCTATGGCAAAGGCATCTCCCTCCTGGCAGCTTGACAACAGCAGGCCCAGGACAGCTGGTCTTGTGTACACCTTCTGAGGACTCACTATCGATATAAAATGAAGGAAGCAAAGGCTCCTTTCTGGCCACAACAAGAGCTCAAAGGGAGTTTCTAGCATTTTCTTATCTATTTATATCACAAGAAAGTGGCTCCCCATTGCTAATGACAAGGTTATATGATTATGTCAACCAAAAGGGAGGACTGGGGGGAAGGGGTAAGAGACAATGCCTATATTCTTTCACCTTTTGACTTTTCAAGAAATCACAAAGATCTTGATGCCTTCTGCAATTCCTGTCACTACATGCTGAAGATGCTACAAGATTTCCAGTAGGGTTAGATCAGAATAATGTTTGTTCCATCAGTTTATTTTTCTGCTATAAAACAACAACAACAACAACAACAACAACAATAGTATCAACAAAACAGAGTAACTGAATAAAAATAAATTACAAAGGTTATTTTTAACTTCCCTAACTAGAAATCTAGAGATAAAAATTTCTGGAATTAGTTAATCTAGCAGCCCAATAAAGGCTGCTGGGTCAGCTTCACTCTGATTGTCTTGGCTTTCTCCTCGTGGTCAAGAGAGGGGCTGCCAAGGCTTCAAACAGTACTTTCTCACCAAAAAATGTCCAAAAGCAGGAAAGAAGTCAGGAAGGGCCATGTGTCAGAAGCCTGTTAGCAGACTTCCCAGTGTGTGCATTGGCCTGCCATGAGGCACACAACTCTCCCTAAACCCATCTCCTGGCAAAGGCAATGGGGTTACCATGAATGCCAGTTAGGGTTCAAATCTGGAGAACATTGATACCTGATACCCCAATAAAATCAGAGTTCTTTTGGCATGGAAGGGAGGGTAGTGACTATTGGAAAGGCATCTGAGACTGTCTGCTGGCTCCTGAGAAAGGACTGTTATTGATGGCTTGTTCTTTGCTTGTTTCTTGCTGCAGGGGGGACGTCTCACAAGATCCTATTAATTTTACCATTCTCCCTAAAATTATAAATCTCCAGAGATTGTCTGATCACCTGTTTTTCTTCTCAGTTTCACTCACATATGTCATTAAGAGCACACACACATAAAAACCCAATGGCCCTCCAAAATCTCCATGGGTAGATTCAAACAGCTAAGTTTGCAACCATAAATTTTGTGCATTTATAAGTGTAACTCTCTTGAATTCATTCATCTAAGCACTCATTTATAAAGAAGACCTTTATTATACCCCAACTGTGTGCCAGGTGTGTTCTCCATCTCATAGTAGCATGTAGTCTAATGGGACAGGCCATAACGTATGTGCCTACATGGCAGTTGTCTTCTATGCAACTCGAGGTGCCATAAAAACAAATTTCAATGCATCAAATTTTACTGAGATAAAGGAAAGGAAGAGAGCTTAAACAGGGAATTTGGCATCCAGGTTGGAAGGCGAGGGAGAGAGACAGAGGGAGAGGAAGAGAGCGAGAGAGAGGAAGGAGGGAGGGAGAGAGAAAGCTAACACCTGTGGGTTAATAGCTTTTAAAAATTCTTCTCCTCACATTTTAGTGGGATTTTAAGAAGAACAGGAGTTAAAAGTATGTGATCACTCTGCCATTTTAAACAAGTCAGTCTAATTTTCTTCCCCAGTATTCTCTTTATTAAACTTTAGCATCCAGGTTATAATAGCACCTGAAAAAGAGTAGACAACTGTCACTCTTTTATTATTCTGAGAAGCGGTATGTGTAATATAGTGAATATTAAGGACTACCTCTTTCTTCAAGGTTTCGTGTAACAGAGGGGTCAAACCACCCAGGCCTGATGCTTTTTGTGTGGAGAGTAAAGATTTTGTTTCGGTGACTTTATCCTTTATTCCCTCTATGTTTGTAACTTTATTTTTTATTGAAAATTGGTTGTAGATAGTTATTCATTTGTCATTTCAGAGAACTGCCTTTTAGTTTGTTCAATTACATCTACTCTTTTCTTTTTTCTATTCATAAACTTTTATCTATATTATTTGTTTCTTTTTTGCTTTCTTTGGTCTTACTCTTTTTTTCTAGCTTTCTGAGTTGAACATGTAGGTCGTTTATTTTCATTTTTTTCTTACTTTTTCACAAACATATATGTAAGGAAAGAATTTTCCCTCTCAATATTGCTTTAGAACATGGTTCAAGATTTGTTTTGTAGTACTTGGATTGCAGTTAGTTCTAAATATTTTGTAATTTCGACTGTGATTTCCTCTTTAATTCATAGCTTATTTAAAAGTCGGTTTTTAGTTTAAAAATTATTTTTTCCTTTCTTTTAATTGTTGATATGTAATTTAATTGTTTTCAGTCAAAAAATCTTACACGTGAACATTAATTTCTTGGAATTCATGAAACTTCTTTTGTGGCTTAATAATTGCTCAATTTTTGTGTATGTCCCCAAAAGAAATGAATGTTCTCTTTTTCAGGGTCAGAGTTTTCAATCACATTTCTCAAATTGATTGTAATCTTACCAATTTTTTATCTTCTTGATCTATCACCCTGTGATTTCAAGAGATACACCTTGAAATCTTCCACTTTAGTTGTAGATTTATTAGCTCCTTTTATAATTCTTTTTTACAAACTTTTGAGATTCTGTTTTTAGGTGCATTCAGGTTCTCAATTATTGATTCTTCTTGGAAAGCTGTTTCTTTTATTATTTACTGTATGTCTCTTTATCTATCTTAGAGTTTCTCATCTTAATTTTATTTGTCCAATATCGGACAAACATTTTTTTCACTAGTCTTCTTTTGGTATGTATTTTCCTGATATACGATACATCTTATTATTTTTGGATTTTTATTTGTTTTCAGTGTTTCATGTAAGGAACACATATCTGAATCTTGCTTTTGTTTTTCCAGTCCAACTGAAGAGTATGTCCTTGATGGATGAGTTTCATTTATTCATAGTCTTTATGATTATTGATGTGTCCAGACTTATTTCTGCTATCTTATTCTGTGTTTTTATTCATGTTTCCCCCCTTGATTCTGTTTCTTTTCTTGCTTTTTGTGATTAATATAATTTTTTCACTTTTCTCACCCTGCTAGTTTCAGAGTTAGACATTGTCTTTTTATTTGTAGTAGTTATCCTTACTTTTTACCATAAACATTTAACTTGGTATTCAAAATAAAATACGAAGTAATTTAGTATCTGTATTTACCCCTTAAGGAAAACTATTACAAATATTTTAGCATACTATAACTACTTTTCAAATTCTGTCCTCCAGTCTTGAATATTATTACCCTGAGTTTTAGTTCTACCTTTTTGATTAACACAAAAACTGGCTCTTATTCAGATTGTTATATTTTTGGTGACTAAATAATTAAATTTACCACTATATTTTACAGTTAGCTGTGCCTATCTTTGCTGCTTAAGTCACACTCTTTCCTTTGGTTTATTTTCTTCCTGCCAAATTTTATTCTCTGTACTTCTTTCAGGGGGGATCTATGGGTAGTAATCTGTTGTGGTTTTTGAACAACTGAAAATGGCTTTTTTTTGTTCTCACTCCTGAATAATAGTGTAGTGATGTACAGAATTCTAGGCCAATAGCTTTCTTTTTTCTTTTTCTTCTCAACACTTTAAAGATATTATTACTTCCTAGACTGTTGGTCTCAGCTGCTGCTTGTGAGAAATCTGTTGTACCCATAAGTACCACTTTTTAATGAGTAATCAGTCTCTCCTCTCTGTTAGCTTGTACCATTTTCTTTTAATCTTTGAAGTTTGCAGTTTCACCCAGATAGGTTTAGCTGTAGATATTGTTGGCACACAATGCATGTTCTCTAGGAAGACTCATGTCTTCTTTTAATTCCACTAAATTGTAAGCTATTTTGTTTTTTGTTAAATCTTGCATCTCTGCCATTTCCCTTGTCGTATACTTCCGGAAATCCTCTCAGGTGAGTGATGGAGTCTGTCAAGGCTACACTTCACCTGCATCTACGCATTTTCCCATCTACTCTGGTGCTATCCTGTCCTGCTTCCTTCAGTACAGATTTTGCCTGAGAACAGTCCCTCTACAGAGCACTTGTTTCTGAAACGCTCTGCTTTGGCAGGGGCCTTCTGTGGACGGCTCTCTCCAGCCTTCTACACTCAGCCTACTGCAGAGTCCTGATGGTCTGCTGGCCTTGGCTTGGCAGGCACAGCTGGTCCCCTTCCCGGGTGGGGGGCCCCCCTCAGCTGCTCTGGCTGGATGTCCCATCCTTGAGTCTCCATCTCCTCTGCCTGCCGGGAGCGTGGGAGTCTGGTCTTCCTCCATCTTCCTTTCAGCCTCTCCTCCTGGCACAGAAGCCCTGCCCTCCTTCTTTTAAGGCCTTCTCTTTCTGGTTCTTAATAGCCCTTTCTTCTCTTAAAAACCCTCCTCTTGCATATCAAAAACTTGGGCTTTCAAAAGTATTGTTTCTGATCTGGGATCAAGAGCTCATTTTGGAAGTTAGCACTGAACACTGACTACTCCTTTCTCTGCATTTCAACTGTCCTCATTCCCCCTCAGGTTCTGTGGGAGCTGCACAAGGAAGAGGAGAAAAACAAAGCACAGACACTGCATTTCAAGATGCTTTCCTGCCGTAGCATTTAGAATACACTGGTGCACAGCCTGGCACATCGTGTGGACGCTGTGCCTGTTATCAGTGCATTTCTGAAATTACTGAGTGATTTTCTTCAGTAGCATTTGCTGGTACAGGTTTCGTTGCCACAGATTTTTCTTTGTCTTGGTGAGCTTGGACCTCCAAAAAGCTAACTGCTCTGCAGCCCTAATCTCTTTCCCTGTGTACATATCCAGTGGCCTGGGCTATGGTTCCCTTTAGAGTTTCTCCAAAGACCCTGGTGGAATTCGTACTAATGTGACTCCCGGGGACCCACTATTTCTGGAATAAAACCACTGCATCCCTGCAGATTTACCCTTCTCTATATGCTGTTATCGAGTCATGTTGAAATAAGCATAAATGTCCCTCCCATTTGCTAGCCTTTATTATCTTTGTTTTATTTATTTTCTTTTCTTTCTCTTAAAGATCTAGTATAATATTTGAATTTCTGTTTCAAAACCCAAAAATAAAGAGGCATAATGCTAATAAAAAATTACTCAACTGTATCAATTTGAAGACTGACATCCTGGCCTTGTATTTATGGGTATGAAGACTTGCAAGACAAAAGAATATGAAAGCAGTCTATATATATATATTTTGTTTCTTTTTTTTGTTTGTTTTGAGACAGAGTCTCGCTCTGTTGCCTGGGCTAGAGTGCCGTGGCGTCAGCCTAGCTCACAGCAACCTCAAACTCCTGGGCTCAAGATATCCTCCTACCTCAGCCTCCTGAGTGGTTGGGACTACAGGGGTGAGCCACCTTGCCCAGCCAAAGAAATATACATATTAAGTTTCTTCAAGTAATATTGTTGAGTTTCTGCTGATTTTACTGGCACTAGACTGTATACCGCTGAGTACAAAGGAAATGTAAATCGGTTGGTTTCCTGTAGGAACTCTTAGTTTCCGTGGAGAATAGCCACATGAAGTAATTGCTAAACAATATTTGGTTAAGTGACAACTCTCGGCCACATACCTGCCACAACCACCCCTCACCCTACTGCTCCACATACCAACAATGTATCTAACACTGAGTGAGCATTTACTGCATACCAGGTACTATTCCAAGCCCTTTGCACATGTTTACTCACTTAATCCCATAACTCTACATACCAGATAGACCTTGTGATTATTATGACCATTTTACAGATGAGAAAACTGAAGCACAGAGGGTGATAATAGTGCTTGCATCTCAATTCTACTCTCTTCCTACTCTTTAGTAAAAGCTATCATGTCTTACAACACATGTTCTTGTGATTTCGTACCTCCCCCAATGACATTTTGAGAGTGATTTAAAAGTGCTCAATAAAATATAGATTTTCAGCAAACTTTGGGAAAGAGTTTTTCAATCTCTTTGAGTCCTCCATTGGCCTCTGGATTTTGAACTCTTTAACACCCTTGGTACTACTTATGCTGCCTAAGATACACCATCCACAAGATGCTGGTTTTCAGACCTTCCAAGCTAAGAAAGTCAGAAACCGAGAGCTTGCTTTAGGCTCCGTAGTTGGTTCTCTGAGCCAGGGCTCCACGTGGGGGTAGGTAGGGCTGAGCAGGTGTGGATGCTGCATGAGGGGAAAGGGTAAGCCGCAGTCCTGGGAGCATGAGGGGACCTAAACACCAAGTCCAAGGAAGCACTTGAAAACCAAAAATTGGATCCACAGCAAGTCGCCAACAACATGGAATTGTCGAGCCGTTCGGAGGGCGTGGGAGGCAGAACCTGGCAGTGCCTTATGCATGGGCATGGAGATGTGAAGGCTACTGATCCCTCCTGCTCGGACTGTGGTTCTGATGCACAACAGAGTGGTGGGGGGTGAGCCTGCCTGTGCTCAGCCTGCCCCCATCGGGGCCTCCTGTGCATGCACCGGAGCCCCACCTTCCACCCTGCTCCACTGCACGGTCCATGGGAGGATTTCGATGGGTGAAGAGGGGAGTCCAAGTCGGAAGGCAAGTGTGAGATGAATGAGGTCTATGCTGAGACATGTCTCCAAGCCAAAATGCAAACTTCTCTCCTTCTTATGGCAAATATAGTCACCTGATAGCCATAGTGTTTTATAATCAAGAATTGAACACTTTGGTGTGAAATATGTATTTTGCAATCTGGATGTTATGTAGGTACAGAGGGGCTACTTTAGTCCTTGCTTTCTTAGAATTCATTTTGATAATTGCTCATATATTATCTCTCCTTTTTCCCTCAGGAACAAGGGCAATTTTTATATAAGGCAATATGAGAGGCTGTGAAGGTACATTATTATTATTGTCATTATCAATATTATTATGTGGAAATCTGCAGTTTCAAGTCATGGCATAGCAAAACCTCTGTTCATTTAATCCACAGGATTTCTTTTCTGGGACTTTTTGAAGAGGCTTTTTAGCCTAATGCATTATATCGAGAACACTGCATCCGCATGGCGCATAGATTACTCTTAATGCATTAATTTTATTCTTCCAAGAATTCTTAGTTTAAGTTCTTTTAGGCTGTTTTTACATATGTAAAGAAAGAATTATTTCTTACAGTTCTGGGGGCTGGGAAGTCCAAAGTTAAGGGGCTGCTTAGTGAAGGGCCTTCTTGCTAGTGAGAACTCTGCAGGTCCCCAGGCAGTGCAGGGTGTCACGTGGTGAGGGTGGGCTGTGTGTTTTTGTTTTTGCTTTGATTTTTGTTTTTAATAGATCCTGCTTACATGAGTCTGTAATATGATGGGTAGGAATGAGTCTAGTTACTCATCATTTAGAAGGCATTGCTCTTTATGTAGACAATACTCTTAGCGATCTTAATAATCAGTAAAGAAAATAATGTAGCATTCTGAGATCAGGACAAAAATTTGTTATTTTTTTTCCCCTCTGCTTGTTAAATCATCAGAAATGAAACATAAATACCCAATTGCTAGTAAGGATTCCGATTCCGTAAAATGGGAACTGCTAGGCATGGCTATTAGCAACGTTAACCTGCGAAGAACTAGTTTTGGAAATTATAATCACAGGGCAGTGTGAACTGACCCTGCAGACGGCCTGGTGTGAGCATGGCCCTACTGCACATCAATGGTGAGACTTAGGGCAAGTTATTTACTTTTTCTAAGGCTGAATTTCCTCCTCTGTAAAACGAAAATGATAGTAATACCTAATTTAAAAGAGTTATTAAGATTAAATAAAAATAATGATTGTTGTAGGGAATCTAACTTAAGCAACTAATCTAAGAATTAAAAGATTGTTTATGCAAAACTGTTTATATTTTACCATCATTCATAATTTAAAAATTGGTAAGTCAGTTAAATGCCCATTAATAAGAGGATCATTAAGCACATTATTGAATAACTTGGAATTAGAATGTCTTGCAGCCATGACATGAACACATATAGATTATGCGGCAAAATAAAATGAGCGGAAATCTTTAAATAACAAATTGAAAATATAAGATACAATTTATATATAGTATTAATAAAACATGTAAATATAAATATGAAAGAAGGCAGAGAGCTCACAAAATGTTAACAGGGTGGTTGAGTTATATACATCTTTCCTACTGTTATGTTTTTCTATTACATTACTATATTACTTTCATAATTAAAACACAGTAGCATTATTAATACTTTTATTTTTTCTGATTATGAAAAAATACCTTAGAAAACATAGGTAATGCAGAAAATCATGAGGAATAAAATTAAAATTAACCTTAATACTGCCATTAGTATTTTAATTTACATTGCTCCATTCTTCTTTATGCATTATATATAATATATATTATGTATATATGTTTATGTGTAAGTATATATACTTTTTCAAAATCAGCATTGCTTTCGTATCAATTGAACTCAGTCTGCTTCTCGGGCTGTTGGTTTAGCATTCTTTTGTTATCTTTGATCTTTCCATACCAGCTGATTCTCCCTTTCCCAGGAGCATTAAATTCCTATGTCTTATTGGCAACACCAAACAGCCCTTTTTTGAAAATGTTCCTGTGTTTCTCGTTAAAAATAATTTTCAGAGCTGAACTGTGCCTCCGAAACTTTCACATAATATTGTTTTTCCCTGTGGTGCTGTATTTCCCCATAGATACGGTGCCATAATTGTCATTGCTTTCTCTTTAATTATCCTTTATTTTTTTTATTATCCTTTAATAAAGTGAGGCGCACCCAGACTGTTGGCCCCATACAGCCTCACACGGGTCTGTGAAGACTTCTCCCAGAAGGAAAAGCAGGTGAGGAGGTCAGTGCACTCAGTTCCCTTTCCTTACAGGCATTCATCTTGTGAGGCTCTTCTGGATTCAACCGGAATTTCATCTCTTCTCTGCTCAGTTCTCCCAGAATTAGGGAAACACTTACGTTGTATATAAACAGAGGCTCTCTTCAATAGATAAACCCAGGGAAAACTCTTAGCCCGGAATGCGTTCTCTCAGAACGTTCTCTTCCTATATTGGCTCCCATCGTACGTGAAAGGGACTACCTATTTGTGGATAAAATTTACTCTCTTCTGCTTCTTACTTGGGCATAGAACACGGAGGGGAAGAGTCCACTTAATGGGCTAGGTTTTTGTAGATGCCTGTGTTTCACATTATCAGAGAATTACCTGTAGACCTGGGTGGGTCTTCAGCTCAGTACCGCAGCTGAACTAGAAACAGTGCCCCTTATAAATGGACAGGAAGCTCTGCCCATGAAACAGATCTTGTTCTCCATTGAGTTGGATCCTCTGGATTATGCAGAAAGAAAATGCTAATAATGAGTGGAGCACTGAATGGATTTGTGTCTTGGCAGTAATGGCATACAGATTTTCATTTCTTTTTTCCCGTAAGTTACAGAACATGCATGTCCCAGCTAGGAGTAGATAGTGGGGGAAGTTTGAACTTTCTTTCTACCTACCTTGTGAAAGGTGATATTATATTTCAAAGGGTAAAGCATGTGGAAACCTGCCCTGCTTCTCAATCCAGCTCCAACTAAATATGCTTGGTAGTAACTTTTAGGCATACCTCTAAGAACTTTCTAAAATGTTGCCTATAATCCTGGTTTTCAGAGCTGCCTTAATTTTTTTTCCTGGTCAATGTGATAGAACTACTGGAGAAGACACTTAAAAATGTCTTTTAAAATTGGAGGTCGCTGCTTTTAATTTAAATACTTTGTTAAATCTAGTTTCTTAAAAATCATGATGTCTAGCCTTTTCTAACCTATCACTAAACTTTCTAAAATGATGCAGAATCACATAAATATTTCTTGAAAAACATTAGCTGACAGAATCTTTGAAGAATTTTTGCAGACTATAAGATTAGTGAAGATGGATTTGAGATCAAGAATTGGTAGCTTACCCACTCATCACCTTGTTAAGACGCCACATTCCTGTTCATAAAATTGATGGAAGAAAGGTAAGACATTTCATCTTCTCTCCTCTTCCCCACTCTGTGACCCCTGACTCAGGGCCAGGATTCAACTCAGCCAGAAAATCTGGTAGTCATCACTGTACAATGTGGGTGCCCTCCCTTGCCATACACTCTACATTGTTTCCTGAAACTCAGCAGGAACCCAGGGCAGACTAGCAGTGGTACATTGTATCCAAGGAGATACTCAACAGCATAGGTTTTTGGTTTTGCCTGGGATTCATTTTATCAGAGAATCTGCTACAGCTGCGGTCCCCAAACCCCAGGCTGCCGACTGGTACCAGTCCATGGCCTGATAGGAAGTGAGCCGCACACCAGGAGGTGAGTGATGAGCCAGCGAAGCTTCATCTGTATTTATAGCTGCTCCTTATCGCTTGCATCACTGCGTAAGCTCCACCTCCTGTCAGATCAGCTCCGACATTAGATTCTCACAGGAGCACGAACCCCAGTGTAAACTGTGCTTGTGAGGGATCTAGGTTGTGTGCTCCTTATGAGAATCTAATGCCTGATGATCTGAAGTGGAGCTGAGGCGGTGATGCTAGTGCTGGGGAGCAGCTGCAAACACAGATTATCATCAGCAGAGAGGTTTGACTGCACAATATATGCAATGCCCTTGAATCATCCCTTCCTACCTGCCGTCCGTGGAAATATTGTCTTCCATGAAACTGGTTCCTGGTGCCAAAATGGCTGGGGACTGCTGGGCTACAGGACTGGGTAGCTCTCATACTTACTTCCAGAACCCCACTAGAAACAATGCCCTTTACAAACAGAAAGGAAACTCTGCCAATGAGACAGACTTTCTGCTACAGGTGTGAAAAATGGATTAAACCATCCACTAAATGAACTATGCAGGGAAAATCTTCACATACAGGCCAAAGTTAAGGTTATGATTCAGCGAGAAAGGCGTTTTGTTTTGTTTACCATATCTAAGAGAAGAGGCAAAGCTGAGAGTCAGACATGAGGCAGAGAGCAGCACTGCAACTGAAGGCAGCGAGAGTCTGCCTGCAACTTAGTCTAGAACACACAGGCAAGGATAAGAACTGGGCCCCTAGGTGAGGAGGAAGCCATGCAGCACATTCTGGGGAACAACATTCTTACACTTCTTTGGCCAACAGAGAACCTTGGTCTGATTAAAATTATCCATAATTTTGACCAACCAGAGGAGTCAGGAGATGCCATTTGCAGGGCAACAGAATTGGTTCTCACCTGTAGCATTTCACATGAAAGGAACTACCTACCTGGGGATGATATTTATTCTCTTCTGCTTCTTACTTGGTCATAGAGCACAGACAGGAAGAGTCCACTGAATGGGCTAGGCTTTTGTAGATAGAAATAAGGACAACAGAGTCACATATGTTTGGCTTGTTTATGAAGCTCGTGAGCAAAAATATTTCGTATGGGTCTCCATATACAGTGCTACTTTAGTTATAATGATCCATTCTGAAGAATAATATAGTAACTTAGAGCCCCTTTAAGGGTCCTTATTTTTTTTTGTTAAAGCCTCCTTCCTCTTCTTCCTCTCACCCCCAACCTCAGCCTCTCTGACCCTAACTCTCATTACCACTCTTTAATAGAAAATAACTTTGGGATAACAAAGAATCAGAAAAGGATAAAATACACAAATAAACTTGGTAGAAGCATATATGAATTGCTCATTATTTGCTGTGTAGGAGATAATTATTAGCTTCCATGCAAGATTTTATATTATGAAATTATGTCCTATAAACTTAAAAAATCGTCCAGTAATTTCATTATAGTTAACTTAATAGTATAAACAATGCAAATCACAGGCATTGTACAAAACAAAATATGGGTTGGTTTTCTATATATGTATTAGTTATAGAGAATGAGTCATGTTTGAATTGCTTTATATACATGTGTCACAGCCTAGTAATTTGAGTTTTTATGTCAGAAATATTATTGATGCAACTGTCTCACCATGCTGTAGGATTAACCAGTCAAGTCACAACACAACAAATCAACAGGTTAAAGAGTAATTTATACTTAAAAGCAAAAATAGCAGCAATTAAAAATTACAGCTAATTCAAGACAGCAAAAATGACAAACTAATAACAATATTTATTATTGCCCCCAAATTGGAAATTTTACAATCTATATGTGCAGTAGGAGCTTTGTAAAATCAAAGCCTTATGTGACGGCCATATTTTAAAAAAATATATTGATTTAGAATCCTCGAGAAGCTCAAGGAACATGCTAATTTTAGTTCATGAATACCAAATTTCAGCTGTCTTTAATATATCAATTAGTAAGCTATAAATAAATAGCTTTAAGCAGTAAGGATCTATGGAATTATGAGTCACTCACCCATAAGAACTCACTAATGGACTTTCAGATCTGTTAGCAGGACCTAGGACTATGCTTAGAAACCCACTGAGCTGGAATGTCTTCTTCACCTTAGGAGGCAAGACAAAGAAAGGTCTTGCTTGGAGTTAGTAGACTTGCTTGGAGTTAGTACCAACCTTTAAGGCAGAGAAAACCTAAGCCCTGGAGAATGAGATGTAGAATTATGTAACACTCCTCTGCCACAAGTTGAGAACTGCTCTTTAAAGCACCAAAATTTTTAAGAAGCATTTTTAATGGAAATTATTCCAAAGATGTGTACTAA
>RJWJ010028609.1:0-21307 GCA_004363605.1 Indri indri | reverse complement strand
CCTGGGGGAGACAGGCAGGTCAGACCCAGGGCTCACCCTCGCAGGGCACATGGGAGGAAGAGACCGTCTCTGCTTAAAGTGGTCAGCGAGTGCATCAAAGAGGAAGTGGCATTTGGATCTCAAGGCAGGATGAGGACATGTGGCGTGTGTGGCCAGCGTGTGCCACCCTTTGAAAGCTGGCTGCTAAATTTTCAGGAATCTCACATGCCAGTGCTTAGACATAGACAGTATTAAAAATAAATTTGATAAGTTTACAATTTGATAAATAATATTTGAAATAAAGGTAGTACTCTAAACTCATCATATCTGAATTATTTTACTACATTTTACTGTTATCTACTCTCTTGAGATGGTTTATGTTTATCATATTTGCATAGTGGAAATACTATATAATCATATGCTACTACCCACCTTTTCCCAACTCTGGATTTGGTGACATCACATTGGTCACTTGAAATGGGCCATAGTGGGAATATTTACACTGTGGAAATGGAAACACGCTACACATCAGGACTCGATTTTATGTTGTGTTGACGTAATGTGTTGACAGAAGAATGAGGAAATTCTTCTAGTTTTTGAAACTGTTATCTGATTCAGCCAAAAAGTTACCCATGTCATTGAAGAATGAGTGAAGTTCCATGATGTCTTCATTATTTCATTTTTCTCTTAGTCATTAGCGTAAATGAAAATATTCAATCAACGTTCATGAAAGAACTACACTCCATGACATGAGTGGTTTCTTTGCTGAATCCTATAGTAACGAAGCGTTTGTTCACAGTTTGATTTCGTAACACTATTGCTGGTGATAGAACTACAAAAACTGATAGTGGATTTTACAAAGAGTAGCAGCACTAAACTTAAAGGTATATGGCATCGATAAGAAAGTATATTGCATATTATTATTTGTAAATTGTGGTCTACACCTTCTTTATATCAGGAAAATGTATAATAGACATATATACAGATATATATGCATACATCTTTTTGGGGAGTGAGCCATTGTTAAACGTTTTTCAACACACCACTGATAAGGACTCAGGCAGGAAGAGACAGGGCTGGCGTGGGTAGAGGAGGGCAGAGGAGGGATTATAAAATGGGTTCCATAGCAGAGTGACATTGTAGGGCCTGAGGTGGCTGCTGTCTCCTGGGGGCCAGCATCCTCACTGCCCCAGGTTCCTCTGGCCCTGGCCCCTGGCCCAAACAGCTTTCAGGAAGAAGGAGGAGGCCTTGGGTGGGGCTGCTCCTCTCCCGACCTCCCACTGAGAGAGGCTGACTGGAGGCTGTGCTGAGGTGGACCACCCCAGGAGGAACTGCCTTGGGGCCACTGGAGAGACCCGACCCTGCACAATCAAAGCATCCCTGGGGTGGAGACAGCGGGAGATGCGAGAGCCAGAAGATCGCTTCACACAATGCTAGCCCTCTCTAGGTCAAAGCCCAAGAAGGAGAGATGGGGCAGAGAGGGGAGGTCTGGGAGGCTGAGCTGACTCCAGGGGCCCCCGCATGCCCAGTGGGGAGCCTGTGCTTCTGCCCTTCAAGGACACACACTGCTGTCTGCTCCTGCCATGGCCTTGAACCCTACGGAGGCAGGAAATGCTGAGAAGCTCCTCTTCACTGTAGGTGCCTGTCCTTCTGTTCCTTCACCGTGGTTTCCTCACTACTTACTTTTCTTCTGTGGCTTTAAATCTCCTCTGTGTCTGTGGTCAGCTTTCACTTCCAACTTCTGCCCCTATTTTTGTTCTTGATATTATTTATGCCATTTTCCCCCTTAATTTTCATTCTAAGTCTGGTCTATTTTATCAGTTTTTTAAAGAACTGGCTTTTTGTTTCGTTGATCATCTGCACTGGGTTTTTTGTTTGGGTTGGTTGTTTCTCTTTTGATATTTCTGCTTTTAACTTCGTCAGTTCCTTCCTCCCACTTCTTCTGAGTTTATTTTATTCTCTTTCAGCATCTTGGATTGAAAGTTTAGTTGGTCCCACTTTTTATTCTTAAATTTCTCTCTTTTAATACTGAGGACAGTTAAAGCTATAAATTTCTGAGTACTGCTTTGGCAACGTCCCATAGATCTGATATCCATTCATTGAACGAATATTTTTTTCCAGCTTTATTGAGGTATGATTGACAATAAAAGTTGCATATATCTAGCGTGTATAACATGATGTTTTGATACATGTATACATTGGCAAATGATTACCACAATCACACTAATTAACATATTCATCAGCTTGCATAGTTACCTTTTGTGTATGTGTGTATGCTAAGAGCACTTGAGGTCCACTCTCTCAGCAAATTTCAAGTATGCATTATTATTATTAATTATAATCACCATGCTATAAATTAGGTCTCCAGTATTTATTCATCTTTTTTCTTACTTCTGCATATTATAGGGGACTTATTCATCTTGTATCTGAAGATTTGTACTCTTTGATCAATACTTCCTTCTTCCCCCACCCTCTAGCCCTTGTAACCACCATTCTACTCTGTTATTATGAGTTCAACCTTTTTTTAGATTCCACATATAAGTGAGATCACGCAGTTCAGCAAATATTTATTAAGTAGCTGCCATGTACCAGGAACTAAGAAATGGCGCTCTCATTGTCATTCATTTCTAAATAGCACGATTTCCATTTGGATTTCTCTGTAACCCGAGTCATTTACAAGCCTATTTTTGTTTCTGGGTGTGTGGATTTCCAAAGAGAAGCTATCTTCAATAACTGAATTCTGATTACTTACTAGAACTCGGTTCTAATTAATTCTGGTCAGTGAATATGGTTTCTTTGATATTAGTGTTTGGGATTCACTGAGAGCTCCACTGCTTATTATTTTTTTCCTTAACATTTTTTAAAGTTGCAGTATCATACACACTCAGTGAAGTGCACACATGTTAAGTGTACAGATTGATGAACTTTCGCATGTGTATGTGCCTATGTCCCCACCATGTGGATCAACATGTAGAACATTCCCAGCACCGCAGGTGACTTCTTGCCCCCTCCCAGTCAATATCCCTCAGAGGTGCCATCATGATTAATTTTTGCATTTGTAAGTTTTTAACATTATTATAAATGGAATCATACAATATGTATTATTCTGTGTCTAGCTTTTTCCACTCTACATTGTATCTATAAGAGTCACCCATGCTTTTGCATGTAGCAATGGTTTATTTCTTTTTCACCAAGTCATGGTAGTCCATTATATAAATATATTACAATTTATTTATCCATCCTACTGTTGAAAGATACTTAGGGTATTACCAATTTGTGGCTACTATAAACAGTGCTGTTATGGACATTCTTATAAATGTCTTTTAATCCACACATGTGCATTTCTGTTAGGTATATAGCTGGGAATCCTAATTAACTTAATTTGGGGAATCAGTGTATTTTCTTTTTCCTATACCACTTTATAGGGGACTCTTACTCGGATGAAGCTGGGATATGCACTATCTTATCTCATGTGCCTATGTCAAATGAATCAGGGGCTTTCACTCGCAGCAGCATTGCCCCCACTTCAGCTCTCCTGGCCCCTTGGTGTTAGGACTTAGAAGAACCCTAGACCCCAGATCTGCTAAACTTCTGCCTCAGAATCATCTGGAGTGCTCACTAAAAATGAACAATCCTATCGCTGCCTCAAACCTATGGCCTTCACCCCTTCTGGAGCAGGACCTAGGAATCTGCATTTTATCAAGTATCCCCAGGTGATTCTGCTACTCTGCCGGCTGTGGAAACCTGCCTGGTTTCCATGTTTCCATGGACTATGGACCAGTGAGGAAAATTATTGCCATCCCAGGCAGCCCAAGTGCCTCCCCATCCTCTTTTGAGGACAGCAGTCAAATTGGGTCTTCCCTTGACCCATCTCTTGCTGTCCTTGCTCCTAAAAGCCAAAGCAAAAAAAAAGTGGATGGTTTTATCAGAAGCACCAATAAATGTGGGTGCATGTGGTCCCTTTCCTTTTGTACTCATGGGAAAGCCAAGGTGGAGGGATGAGGGAGGGACTACAAGGGGTCAGGGATACGGAAGGCCCCCACCCTGTCTACTTCTACCCTGTACACTGAGAAAAAAAGTCCTGCAGAGAGCAGTGCCTTGGTCCCAAGTCTCCCAACAGTGTCAGTGCTCTGAAAGAGCCGTATGTTATAATATTACGGATGGAACATGGGCTTGGGAATAATATACAACTGAGCTCAAGTCCTAGCTCGTCTCCTTGCAAGCAAATAACTAGAGGTCTCTGAACCTTGGGTCCTCATCTTGAAAATGGGATTAGGACTGGTGTTTGGATTTGAGCTATAATACACATGAAGTGCGGGGCTCATGGTATGTGCTCAGTACGTGGCTGTGAGCATCGCGAGGGGAATCTAGGTCACCCACCAAGTCCAATCACATGACCTGGGCTGTTACACAGGCTGGGGGCAGAGGTGGAGGGAGGGGGAAATGTTGACTTTTCCAATGCTTTACCTGCTGTCTGTAAGTTCTTTCCTCCTCTGTGACCTGTGTGCCTCAACTCCAAGTTCCCCAGGGAGCCATTCCACTGGACACACATGCCTGAACAGCTACTCTGGGCTGGGTCCTGTAAGGGGTTCTGGGGTTCACTCCTTGTCATTGAGGAGCATCCAACCTGACAGGTAGGTGGGCACCTACATGAGAGCCACAGTACGGAGGGTAGAGTGGGAGTCTGGGTGAGGAAATCATGTTTGGGGCAAGAAGGACTTCGGTGGCAGACACGGGCAGGAAAAAAACACTCCAAATGCATGCACAACTGGCCATTTACAGGTGGGCAAGCAGACAGCAGGGACTGGGGCAAACCCTCCCCATGGCCCTGACAACCTTGCTCCCCTGGCTCCCAGGGCTCCATCTCTCTGTCTAGTTCACAGTTTATCTTTTAGGGAAAGCTGGGTTGGTACAGTGTCAATAAAGAGTCCAGCAGATATGCAAGAGCTTAGTATGAACTTGTGGGCATAAAGTAAATCCAATATGTTATGCAAACTGAGAGTCATAATGTCCTTTGTATGCCTATCTGAGCTAATATTTCACAAAGAAGAAAGACACCCCCGTGGCACAGTACGTGTGAATTTGTATTAATAAGTGGTGTTTACAAAGTATTTTGGTTTCAAAAATGACATCCACATGGAAGTTCAAGTACAAGAGCAAGAACTCACTTTTGACAGCACCCTGCTCTTTTCAGGGCTGTGCCTTGAGCTTGGGGTGTGGGTCCCAGGTGTCAGCAGGTCTGTGTTCTAGTCAATCTGTGTCTGACTTGCTCTGGGATCTGGGCAATTCCCTGTCTCTCTCTGGGCCTCAGCATCCCTGTCTGAAATGAAAGCATTAGGCTAACTGTCTCCCAGGGCTCTTTTAGATCCAGGGTTCTCGAATCCTGCCATCTTTTGTTGTATACCTGCAACATCCCTGGGAGACTCCATCATTCCCCCTTTACAGATGGCAGGTCAAGGCTCAGAGGAGGGAAGAGTCAAAAGTCACCGAAGAGTCAGAGGCTGAGCCAGATCAGAACCCAGACCCCACACCTTTCCTGAGTATACCTCCCAGAAAGTCATGTGTGTGAACATATGTGCGTGTGCATGGGGGTACCTGTTTCCACACGTGCCCCAGAGCTGCCCTACGCTGATTTCCCAGATGCTGCATGTGCAGACTCGTTGGCTGGGCCAGGCCTGTTCCAGGCAGTTCCACCCCATGGGAGGGGGAGAAGAGAGACAAGGGGGAGAGGGGAGGGAGCTACGCCTACATTTTTGTGCTTCCCACTGATTTCAGCTGCTGAAACGCAGGCTCCTGGCTGCTGTGTACTTAGCTAAGTCTGAGTGACTCCATACATGGGCAGTGGGCCGGAACGCTCCCCTCCAAACATCAGAACTGACAGCTCCTCTCACAACTGGGAGCCAGGCCTGCAGGAGCATTCATGGCCCTTCCTGCACACCAAAAGACACACGCGCGCGCGCACACACACACACAGACACAGAGCAAGTATCTTCCCTTCTCTGGCCTCTGTTTCCTCATCAGTAAAATGGAAGACCATTATCTTTGCCTTGCCAGAAGATCCTCAGAGTTCAAAGACATCAAAGTTTGCTTTGCAAACTGCAAAGCACTGAGAAAACCCTGCTGAGATAACGCTCATCCAATCTGCCCACAAGAATGGCAGAGAATGCAACTTTCTTCCTTTTCTTTAAATAGTAACATAAGCCCTGTGGGCTGCCTCTAAATGGATATCAGATAAATTTACTCTAATAAATAGATAATACTCTATTATCTTAATACGAAGTTGGTGATTTCCTCAGAAGCATGCTGTCTGGGGTACCCTTCCCCCATCAAACCTGGAACAGTTTGATTGCCAGAGATAACCCTTGTTCACAAATCAAAAGGAAGATGATGTAGTGAAGTGGTTAACAGAATGGACTCTGTAACCAGAGTGCCTGGTTCAAATCCCAGTTCTGCCACTTGCACTTGCTAGTTGTGTTGCATTGCCTTGGGCATGCCATTAAATTGCTTTGTGTCTTAAGTCCGTCATCTGTCATGTGGGGTGACCACAGTACCTACTCCGTCGGGCAGTTGTGAATGTCTGCACGTACAAAACTGCTCAATGAGAGTGGTTGTTACTATTTTTTTCTTGGAGGAAGAGTAGGTGATGGTGATGGTGGTGGTGATGTACACCAAGGTCACTCAGTGATTCATTGCCAGTGTCAAGGCTAGCCCTGAGCTCTCCCGTGGCCCCTCCAGCCTACACTGACTTTGGGAGAACCTGCACTTTTGGAGGGAATTCTACCCTATCGAGCATTCTACCCCAATTTCCTGCCCACACCTTTGTCTGCAGCTCTCACGAGGAGATTTTAATAAGGAAAGCTCAAGCTCTTGCTGGTTAAAAGCAAAAAAGTGGGGCTCTGGACACAGAGGTCTTGTGACAGAGGGTTTGGAACACTGAGGGCTGAAAGGACTCAGAAATTTATTGGAAAAAAGGACTAGACTAAAAGAAGAATTGGGCTCCAATTTCTGTTCTGCCCCTCACAAGCTAGGTGACCCTAGGCAATTCACTTCACTTCTCTGAGCCTTTGAAGATAACAACATTGGTTGTAGTTCTTAAGGCCAGAATTTGATTGGATCATAGACGTCTCATTTTCCAGAGTGAACATCAATAAAAAGTATTTGCTTAGTTTGGTGAAGGTATGAGATGAGATCAAGCATGCAGACTTTGATTCTAGCCTGCTAAACTACTAAGAGCCATCGTAAAAGCTCATTATTGAAAAATTATCTGTGGGAGTAATTTTATGTGAAATTCAAATGCAGCACAAGAAGCCAATACACAAAAGTTCAGGGAAGGTGGATCTGTTCTGAAGGTGGCCATCCCACAGAGTGAGAACTGAAGAAGCTTTGAGGCATAGTGTGAATGAACACTATGGCAAGAGGGTTGGGAACATTAGTTCTGAGTTAGGCAGACCTAGGTTTGAATTCCTGCTTGGCCACTTACTAACAGCTGCGTGGCCTTAGGTTCTCCCCTAGCCCTCACATCTCAGCTTCCTTGTCTACAAAATTGGCATTTAGCTCATGTGGCTGTGTGCAAGATTATATAAAATGATACAGTGAAAAGCTTCCAGCACATAGTGAGCTCAAAAAATGGAAGATGTTGGTCTCATTTAGGACTCTCTTGGTTTGGGGTGACAGAATTCAAACTCACACTAGCTTAAGTAAAGAAAGCACTTGACTGTTTTAAGTAACCAAGGGCAGGGATGGAGCTGGCCTCAAGGAGGTCTGGGACCAGGTCCTCAGACACCAGCAAGACTCTCCCTTCTCTGCTTCTCTTCTCTATTGGCTTCATTCTGTCCTGCCAGAGAGGTTTCCTGTGGGGTGAGCACATGGCTTCCAAAAGCTCCCAGGTCACAATTCCATGACCCATTAGGAGAGGATTCTTTCCCACCAGTTAAAAAAACAATCCCAAGAAAGGACCTTAATTTGCCTGGCTTGTGTCACATGACCATGCCTGGACCAATCTCAGCAGCCAGGAGGATGGAGTCCTCTGATTGGCCCAGCCTGAGTCACCCGCCTCTCCTTGGGATGTGTTCCTGGAAGGAACAGAAGAAGGGGCTGCTCTGGGACATTCTCCTCCGAGAATCTAGATGCGAGTGGATTTGAAGAACAGGTCTCTGCACTAGGTGCTGGGGTGGCATGAAGCCACTTCTTACAAGTGCTACATCATCTTAGCATGGCTTTGGTACCATGTTTATCCTAAAATGTACTCTTTGTAGAAACAACTCTACTTAATACAGCTTAATGCAGACCAAATCCACCACCCTCAGCCGCTGTTTGCAGAGCTTACGCAGCGCTCACGGCGGGTGAAGCCCAGGTGCTGTGGCAGTCCCACTGGAGGGCCCAGCGTGGAGCAGTCCCTACCCCAACCCATGGTCCCCAGCCTCAGCATGACCCCTGCAGAGCTCAAGGAGATGGGGGGTGGGCACTGTGCTTGCGGCAAGAAATGATAGTGCTGGAAGGAACCTCAAGAACAACCACCTGAAGCCAAGAGAGGGCAGGGGGCCTGCCTGCCCAAGGCCACGGAGCTCCTTTGGGACTGTGTCTTCTTCATTAAGTACCCTCAGCCAGTGTGGCACATGGTAGGTCCTCAATAAATACTGGATGAATGAATGAATGAACTGAGATTTGAGCCCAGGCCTCCTGATTCCCAGGGCCATATTACTTTGCTGTATCATTCTACTCCCCAGTGAACATAAACATCTTAATTTCTAGACCTAAAATCATTTCCCACTCTAAGGGAGATGGCTCCTTGACCGGGTTGGGCAGGAGGAATAGGTGGGTGCTGAGACGACCTCAGTGCTCGCAGCCCTAGCTGAAGCAAGTGAGAACTGGTGTGTGGTACTGGGGCTGGCCGATGGGGAGGAATGGATTGGAGAGGGGTAAGTGTATACTCCTCACCCTCTCATAACTTACGATGGTCCCATGTGTGGTAGGCAGGGCAGCGTTCCATTCCCATCTCATGGATGAGAAAGTTCCATCAAAGCTCCTCTGAAGCTCAAAGAGAGCAAATGACTTACTGAACCGCCCTTGCCTAGCAATTTGTGGAGGAGCTTAGACCCCTCACCAGGTGTTCCAGCTTCTGGCTCACTAAGCCCCTATGGCTGACACTTTGGTGCCTCCCCAACGTGCCGTTAGCACCTGCCGCTCTGCCTGGGGTACCTCCCTGCCCGTTGTTGCCAGCACAGGCCAGCCCCTCCCGGGAGTCCTCAACCAGTGACTGATAGGAGCTGGTGGTTACATGCTCCAGCTGCCTTGCCCCTTGATGGAGTAGCTCAGAGGCCATGCACTGGCTCCCAGAGTCCCCAGCAGGACCAAGCTCCAGTTGCCCACAGCGGTTACTTGTGTGACAACCACTATTCATTGTCCTTTCCACTCCTGCTTTGCCCCCACGCTCCCTGGCAGCATTTCCTGGGATCTCCTCCCCAAACAAACTACTCGTATTTGAATTTTGCATTAGAGTCTGCTTCTGAGGTAACCCAAACTAAGACTACCTTCTTTTTTTTAATGGGGGGGGTGGGTGGACCCCTGGCTAAATAATGAGAAATATAGCTTACATAGACAGCTTACATAAAGTAATTCCAAGTCAAGTCTAGAGTGCTTCAATGCCTTCTTATCATCCACCTGCTCCCTTCCTGGCCCCACCCTCACCAGTCTTGCAAGTTTCTCCACCACCCATTAAAGAGGTGGACACTTGTGAGGGTGTCACACGTCATGCCATCAAGAAGCAGCACCATACAGAGCCTGACTCCATCTGTGAGCCCTGGGTGACAGTTTCCCATGGCTCTAACAAGGTGCCAGGGGTGAATTGGCCCATGCTCTCCCTTCTAAGGCTGTTGCTCTATCCTGGTGTCTGTCACACATGAGCCCAGCCTTATGTCACTCAGCTCCTGAACTGACTCCCCAGGACAACTTACGCCTCTGGCAGCACAACCTCCAAGCCACTGGGTCTGGGCACCAGAGTCATGGAGTCAAGGGATGCTGGGGCAGGAGAGACCTACAGGGACTGGGCACCTTGTCTAACCCTCCCACCGTTGGAGGTGGAGGGGAAGGACTCAGACCTGGGGGTACAGGGTCTTATCCAAGGTCACACAGGGCATCAGGAGTGGAATGGGGCATGAACAAAGTTTTTTCTTTTATTTCCAGTTCAAAGTTTTTGCCTCTTAGTAACAGTATGGAAAGAGGAGAGGGGAGCATGGCAGAAAAGCAAGGGACTTAAATCCAGGCAGACCTTGGTTTGAAATCCAGTTTTGCTCACTGTCATCTGTGTAACCTTAGGCAAGTTACTCAGGTCCACATGCCTCAGTTTCCACAATTGTGAAGTTGAGGTTCTATTACCCATCTGATAGGGTTGTTGGGAGGCTTAGCAGAGACAATTGAGGTGGAAAGTACCTGGTAGTAACAGATACTCAATAAATATTGGGTGACTCTGAACCTAAAAAGAGATCCCTCCCATTTTGCAGGTCTGCACACGGTGACACTCCATGGAGGTTAAACAGAAATATCCTCATCATCTACATAATCATTTCTGGAAAGTTTACAACAGTCTGGTGCAGAATTTCTAGGTTGCGTGCTTCAGAGTTCTGCTTCTATGTGAGAAAAGGTGCCAAGTGAAGAAAGAAGGGCTGTACCAAATACATTTGGAAAGGGTTGCATTAACATCAGCCAAGCTGACGTACTGCGGGACTTCTCAGAGCCTTTGCTTCTTAATGCGCTTTGTGCACGTGCAGTATTTCTCTGTGCATCTAAACACACAACATTTTAGTCTGGATCACTAAATGTCTCCCAAAGTTGGGTGTGCTCCAGGGAACAGAGTTTCAGAGACAGTTGTTGGTCTACTGGAAAGGCCACCTGATTGAAGTCAGGAGCCTTTGACTCTGCATTTTATGTCTGCCAGTTTACTTGTTGTGTGACCTTAGACATGTCCCTGACCCATAGGAGCCTCAGTTTCCCCATTTATAAAATGGGGGGAAGGGAATCCTTAGGGTGCTTCCTGTTCTGATGCGTTGGGATCTTGAAGCTCTTCTCCACCATGAGCTCCTTGCTTGTAACCTTAGCATGCCCAGCCTGGGGACAGTCCTGGAGAAGGGTGGAGGGTTCCAAGAGGGCGCCTGCCCGCATGGGATCCCATTGCTGGTCCCCAGTCTTGCCCTTGAAAGGTAGGTGGAACTGAGAGAGGCAGGGGCCCCACCTGCCTCCTGCCTGGAAAGGAGACTGGCGGGCTGTGATCCTCTCCTCCCTCCTCTTGCGCTCGCTGCCAGGACAGTCAGCCGCTGGGGGATTAAGAGTGGGCCCAGCGCCCATTCACGCCATTCAGCAAGACAGGAAGCCAAGCGCGCTCCTGCCCGCCCGCCTCTGCTGGGCAGGTCTGCGGGATTACACGCATTGTGCTGGGGACTCGCACAAAGAGAGGCCCAGCCCGTTGGGAAAGGCCGTCCCGCCGGGAATCCACCGCCGGGTGGCTGGGGCGGCCTGCCCGGCTGCAGCGCTAATCCCGCCTGTTTGCCCAGCCCGAGGCAGAGACCCCACAGGGCAGCCTCCACAGTGCTGGGCACTGCCCTTTATTTGCCCGCAGTGGGTGGCCCCTAGGCGCACGATGGGTGCCATCCGTTCCCGCGCCTCCCGCGACAAGGTCCTCGCCATCTGCACGCGGAGTTTCAGCCTGCGTGCAGGCGTCTTTCTTCAAGACAATGCAGAGATTTGCACAAAAGGCAGGCAGGCGGGTGAGGACAAGTTCATCTTCGTGAGCCAGAGGCTCCCAAAGGCCTCCGAGGAATGGGCATGTTCCTTTTCTCTGCCTCATTAGAGCCCCACCATCTAATCCTCCACCTGGACAAGCTGGATCTGGCTTGCAAGGCTCCTCTAACACAGAGGTGTCCTCGGGAGTTCTCAAAGGCTGATGGGCCAAATCTAACCGGATGGTGAGAGTCCGCAGCAGTTCTGTCACACCCGGGCCACTTAAAGAGATGGGCTTTCACTAGCTGGGATCCTGTTGAGCTTCACGCCTTGGGTGCTGCAGAGTGTGTGGCATTTCACTCATTTCTAAGTTCTGCCACGTCTCTGCACCCACCGTGTAGGACAGTTCTCCGGGTGGCCTTGGACTGACCCAGTTCTCTCTTTCTCACTTGCATTTCTCAAGAATAATTGTAGAATATGCTGGGAAGGCAACATTGTAAGATAGGGAGGGGCTGGCCAGAATAGCCAGGCTCTGTTCCAGTCCTCCCAAGAATGAGATGTCCTTCCACGATTTAGCCCAGTGACTCCTGTTCCCCAGGGAATAAAACCCAGGACAGGCTGCTTCCCTGGGAACCTCAGCTGCGGCACAGTGGGGTATGCACAGTCATGACTCCCTTCACCCTGGGCAGCCTTCCTGAGCCTGGGGGACCAGCTGGAAGTGAATCCTAGGCTTCCGTTGTCCCTTGCTGCCTCAGTAAGCAGTAAACGCACTTTACGTAACGTGTGTGTGTCAACAGACTCAGACAAGGGGGTAACCAGTGCACAGTGAACCCGATTTATAACTTGTACTATCACTGATTTAATGTTTTTCTTTGTATCCACTTGCCTACTAAATTGAAATTTTAGTCTTTTACTAAGCAATATCTGTGAAATCATGGGTTTTACGAGCTAGTGGTTCCTAATACAATAAATATGATTTGTCCCTAAATAACCTAAAATCACCTCAGGACTCATCAGTGGTAAGGGAAGTAGAGAGATGGGATTAGATCGTCTCTAAGCTCCCTTCAAATCTTGGGAGCTAAGTTTACAAGATACAAAGAGTCCACAATGCTATCGATTCCAAAATTCTCCACAGTCCCCTAAGCCAGACCTTGAGAAGTCATGGGTCAGACTCCTCCTCCTTCCTCACTCCCCTGATGTGGCCACTAGGCAGTCCTGCCTCCCGACACCTCTCCCATCTGTTCCCTCCTCTCCCGCCTCAGTGGCCATGGATTTCATCTGCTCTCACCTGAGTCCCTGCGATGGCCTCACTGGTCTGCCCATCCACCTCTGCCCACCTCCAATCCACTCTCCACCCTACAACCAGAGTAATATTTTGGCCATGCGTATCTCAAGTGGCTGGAACACGGTAAACACCCCATTAATGAAAGCTTTGATATGTTTGAAGACAGAAGTCTAGTAGTGTCTCTTTGTTGCTTAAAAGCCTTCTATGGTTTCCCCCATAGACCTCAGGATGAATTAAAACTCTTTAACCTGGCATGGAAGGCTCTCTCTGATCCAGCCCCTACCCATTCCTTTAGCTGTATTCTCTGTCATTCCTCAATTCTATCCCTGTGCTCTAGTGAAGCCACAACTCCAATGTCTTAATGCGCCATGCTGTCTTGTGACTCTCTGCCTCGGCTCATTCTGTCTCTTCTGCCTAGAATGCCCTACTCCCCCACCTGACCACCACTCTTGCTCAAATGCCTTGCTAAGTCAGGACATCACTAAACAGCATCATCCTCTCTGTACCAGAGAGGATGTATTTGCTGCATAACGAACCACCCCAAAATATTGGCTTGAACACAACAACACTGATTGTTTCTCACAATTCTGTGGGCTGGTTGGGTGGCTTTTCTGGTCTAGGCTGGCTCAGTTAGGGCCACATGGTCTGGAGTGGCCTCACTCACATGTGTGGAGCCTCGGTTGAGATGTCTAGAATGGCTGAGATGGCTAAGTCTCTCTTGGCATGATGCTATGCTCCAGGAGGCTAGCTTGGACTTCTTTACGTGGTGGACTCAGGCTCCCATCAGCAACAGAGAGGGCAAGCCCCAGGGTACAAATGTTTAGCAAACCTCTGCTTGTATCACATTTGCAAATGTCCACTGGCCAAAGCAAATCACATGACCAAGCCCAAATTCAAAGGAGGGGATTGGAAGAGCAGCAAAGTCACATTGCAAAAGGAGTGCATGTTAGGATGGGAGGTAATCGTGGCTATTTTGCAAGGTTACCACACTTTTTGAAGTTTTCTATGGTGAAGAACTCTTATTTTCTTTTCCCGATACATATTTCCCCCTTAATCTGTTAACATCCCCCTTCTTTCTTCCAAAGAACTAGTCTCTCCTCCCTTCAACCAAAATCCCTCCCCTAGCCACAGGCATGAGTAAGCTGGGTCAATCACAGCATCACATCTCCTGGGCCATCGCGACTGGCCCACAAATCAGGCATCTGATCCAAGACAGGCCAATCAGAGTTCTTCTCTAGGATCTTAAAATTAGAGCTGGAAGTAAAGAATGCTCCCTTCTGTTGACAAAGCCCTGGAAGACGAACTGACAGCAATCAGGAAGCTGCTAAACCTATACCCAACCATATCCTGTCCATCTCATGGTTGGCTTACATGAACCAATTAATGCCCTCTGTTTGTCTAACTTGATTAGAATTTCTATTACTTGTACCCAAAAGAGTCCCAACCAGCTCACCTTCTCTGGTCCCTGGCAGAAGTGACCATACCTCTTTTGTCCCACGCTGTCTGGACTTCAGCTGAATTATGGAGTGTTGACTATGTGACATGGATCAAGACATGGTAAAGCAGCCAAACATGACCTGCAGCAGCCAGGAAGGACAGTCAACAGTGTTGCATGGAAGATGTCGCCTTTTCCATGTTTCTATTCAAGGGAAAAGTCTTTTTCAGCTGGGATCCAACCAGAGGAAATAGGTTATAACTCTCCCCATTGTTACATCACCACAGGAAATAGATTCAGGGCAGGCTGCTCACATTAGAGAAGGAAAACCATCCCCAGATGGATGCAGAAGGGAAAGTACTGAGATTTTGAAGAGTGAACAGAGAAAACAGACCCCTCTAGGAATAAGTTGACAAAGGCTTACACTTGTGACAAACTTGGAGTGATGTCATAAGACAAGCCTAAAGATATTCTTCGGATATTACTAAGGACCTTGAGATAAGAAAGTATTAGCCTTCTTGTGGGTAGCACAGGACAGGAGTCCAGAGGAAGAAGTATGGACCTGGGAGAAGACACCAGACTGGACCTGAATGGAAGCCACTCCTTGGTAGAGTGGTCCTTGATCTTTAGAGTCTGGGACACATTCTCAAATACTGGAGTTTCTAGAGATACGGCTGAAAGGATTATACTGTACTCCCAGGTGTGCAGTATTTACTTGTCTGCACCTCAGCAATGTGACATTGTTGAATAGAACTGATGCCTGCTCTGGTTGTATTCCCTATATAGATCCCCAATGGGCAGAGTTCTCATGTGCAGCCCTATAGAAAGATGACTCTTTGCTACAAGTGCCTCTTATTTCTCACAGCGAGTTGTATGCCAACTGCCCTCAATCTCACAGTCTTCTGACAGCAAAAGGAATGACTGTATCTGAAACTGAGTTTATGCTTTTATGAAACTCCAGTGCACACTGGTTGGGAATGACTGCCTTAGCCATGCAACTAAGCCAATGTTGTATGTGCATTTGTGCATAAATAAATGTATAATAAATATCATAATTCTTGTTTAATAATATGCTTCATTCCTTTCAAATGGTCTCATTTATCTTATTTTTTAAATTGAGGTACTACATGCATACAGTAAAGTGCTGGCAATGTTCTGTGTCTTGGTCTTGGTGTGTGCAGATATACTCCTTTGTGTTTGGCTTTTTTTGCTCAGCATAATACTTGTGAGATTCATCCATTTTATGGTATGTATCGGAAGTTTGCTCGTTTTAATTGCTGAGAAGCATTCCATTGTGTGAATATACCACATTTGCTTATGGACATTGGGTTATTTCCAGCTTAGGGATATTATGAATAATGCTACTGTGAATGTTCTTGTACTTTCAGTGAAGTACATTTCCCTTTGGTATATACAAGAGTGGAATTGCTGGATTCAGAAGGGTGTGTAGTTAGCTCTAATACGTAATTTTAAAGCATGAGGGTTTTTCTTCATAAAGTCCCTCCAGGTACTGTTCTACGCAGACTCCCTGACCAGTTGGATACCACCTGACCTTCACCCTGTATTCTGGGACCCTAGCTGGGCCCCCTTTGCAGAACACTGTCTTAATAAAGCACTTTTCTATCTAGTCTGTGCTACACATTACATGGGCACTGTCTCACACCCTACTGCAAACATTGCTTTGCATTTTATTCCCCCTCCCACACCACTCTCACTGCATGCTCCTTGAGGGAAGGTACGCTGTCATTTCTGTAACTCCTCTTGCTCTCTACATAATAGATAATGTCTGAGGATTAAATAATAATAGCCACTGTATTAGTTATATGTTGCTGGGTGACAAATGACCCCAAAGTTCAGTGGCTTAAAACAACATTAGTTATTTCACTGCTTCTATGGATCAGATATCCAGGAGTAGTTTAGCTGGGTGGTCTGGCTCAGAGTCTCTCCTGAGATTGCAATCAGGGTATTGACCAGAGCTACAGTTATCTGAAGGCTTGACTGGGGCTGGAGGATCCTATTCCAAATTCACTCACACTAGCTGTTGGCTGGAGGCCTGCGTTCCTTGTCCTGTGGTCCTTACAGCATGAAAGCTGCCTTCTCCACAGGGAGCAATTCAAGAAAGAGAGAGACAAGCAGTATAGTACATTTTATGACCTAGCCTTTGAAGTCACATATGGTCACTTCTGCTTTATTCTATTCACTAGAAGCAAGTCACTAGGCCCATTCAACACTCAAGAGGAGGGAGATTAGGCTCCACCTCTTGAAGGCTGAAGAATGTGTGAACATATCTTAAAACCACCGTCACTAATAATTTCTAACATGTCCTGAGTGCTTACTATGCGCCAGGTACTATACTTTGTGCTTTTACGGAATATTTTGTTTACTCCCGCTTCAACCCTACAAGGTTGATACTATCCTTGATTTTTCAGACAAGAAAGCTGATGTGCTGAGAGATTAAGTGATTTGTCCAAGGTCCCACAGCAAATGACAGAGCTAGGATGGGAACCCAAGGGTCAGACTCCAGAACTTGGCTCCTAACCACTTAAGCTACATCATGAGTGAGAGATGGCAAATGGTTCTATGAGTTTAGGATTCTCAGACAATGTGCAGGGCTGAATAGTGGCCCCAAAGAAATGTCCATGTCCTAATTCCCAGAACCTATGAACTTTACATGGAAAAAGATGTGATTAAATTAAAGATCTTGAGAGAAGGTGCTTATCCTGTCTCATCTGGGTAGGCCCTACATGCAATCATAAGTATCCTTCTAAGAGAGAGACAGAGGGAGTTTTGACACAGACAGAAGAGGAATAAACACACAGAAGAGAAGATGATATGAGGCAGAGGCAGATATTAGAGTGATGCGGACACAAGCAAAGGAATGCCGGCAGCAACCAGAATCGGGAAGAGGCAGGGAACAGATGCTCCCCCCAGAGTCTCTGGAGGAAGTACACCCTGTCGACACCTTGGTTGGGGACTTCTGTCCTCCAGAACTGTGAGAGGATACATTGCTGTGGCTTTGAGCCACCAAGTTTGTGGCAATTTTTTACAGCACCCACAGGAAACTAATACAGATGGTGGAGTATATTCTACCTCCCTGTTCATCGGTGTTCTCTTGGCTGGAATAGACTGTTCTGGGCTTGCTAGCACAGTTCCTGTCTTTGCACTATCTTAGCATCAACTCACATTCAAACATCAGTAGAAAAAATTAAATCAAGTAAAAAGGAAGCGAAGAAAATTATGTAATAACCACCTATATTGTTGTTATTGAGCTGAAGTTTTACTCTGAGCCTCCTGATAGCTGAGGCAAAATGAGAATCAGGGTGGATTATATAATTTTCATTTTTCCATAAAAAGGAATCGATCTTGTCCTTCAAGAAACACACATCTTTTCCTCATGCTGTGTTCTAAGAATAACTGAGCAAGCAAGTCTTCACACAGTGGGCACTGAACAAGACAAGAGATGGATACTCTACAGTGACTCGGAGGTCTAGGACTACCCTCACGCGAAGGCTTCTTGGGTCATCCCTCCATAAACACCACAGCCCAACAAGGAAACACAGTCCAACCTCCTGACCACCCAGCCTGGCACCCAGGATAGGCCCGCACATGGACACAGTGCGCCAGTGTTCACCAAGCGCTTTCACATCCTTCATCCTACGTGTGCTCCAACAGCTCCTGAGAGCCAGGCAGGGCAGACAGTGCAATCTGCACTTTACAAATGTGGAAACCGAGGTTCGTAGAGGGGAAGAGACTGTTCCAAGGTGACATAGCTGGTGAGTGGCAGGGCTGGGGTTCCCTGAGTCCCCAGGAACAGTTCTCCCAGCCACGCTGGCTCTCTTTGATCCTAATGCCTAACATCGTCCTACAGGAATTTCACATGCATCCATCTTATCTGTCCAAGCACACTCAGCCTTTGCGGGAAGGGTCCTCTCTCACACTTTTTAGGATGCCTGGGGTGCCTGCCCAGGGCTGCTTGGTGAAAAATGTCCTGCCGTGTGTCTGGCCCTGCCCAGGAGAAATGTGGCCCCACGCACTATCCTCTGCCTGGTCCTTTAGGTCAGGTCCCGAGCTGGTTGAGAACAGTGGCCTAAGGGAGAGGAATTGGGCATTGGGGGTCTGGGGCAGACCCAGCACCCCGCAGTAAGATCCAGGAAGTGAGGGCCATGTCCCCGCCAGCTGAGGGCATGGCCAGGGTGCTGTCCCACCCCACAGTGCTGACCAGTCTCCGTGGCTGGGAAAAGACAGACCTCCAGAGAGAGGGGTTTGGCCTTCCCACCTCCCACCCTTCCCAACCAGCAGCTGAAAGATTGGGAAGAGGGGGAGAAAGGAGAACTGGCTGCCTTTGCTCCCCCCACTTTCTCCCCACTCACTCCATGCCCTTTGGTGCCTCTGTCTCCCTAACTCATCCTTCTCCTCTTTTCTTGCTCCCCTCCAGCCTCCCTCCATTCCTCTGGAGTCACTGGGTTCCCACCTCCCTCTATCCCTATCTCCTCTCTCTGTTTCCTCCCTCCTCCCTCTTTCCTCTTTACCCACTAGCTGTGCAACCACTTGCAAGCCTCTTAGCCTCTCTGAGTGAAAGCCCTGACCTCACAGGGTGGTTGTAAGCTCGGCGGTCAGCTTAGAAAAGATGCCCAATCCGATTGCATTTCATCCACAATTCCCATTTCTCCAAGAAGGGAAGGACAGGTGGGGACCCCACATTAGCTTCCTTCACCTCCACAGCAGAGCCCTGGCATACCAACTGCCCACCAACCACTGGAGAAAGCCGAGGGGTGTGACTGGCCTCCTCCTCCACCTGAGGAGACAGACCCCGGCCCAGGGCATTGGGCTACATCCAGCAGGGCTGTTGGGTGACAGATGATGATTGATGGGGCTCTCTATGAGGGGGAAGGAGCTGAGCATTTTACATGCATAGTCACACGTGGTCTTCACGAGAGCCCTATAAGTTGGTACTATGATTAGTATCCTCATTTAATAGACGACTAAAGAGGTTAAGAGAGATGAAGTGACTTTCCCTGGGTCACACAGAAATTAAGTGGTGAAGACAGGTCAGTCTGACTCTAGATGACATGCTCTTTGATTTAACTTTAAACTGTGGGAAAATTAAAACATAGAAGAGTAGCTGGGTGCAGTGGCTCATGCCTGCAACCCCAGCACTTTGGGAGGCTGAGGAGGGACGATCGCTTGAGGAGCTCGAGACCAGTCTGGGCAACATGGTGAGACCCTGTCTCTGGAAACAAACAAACAAACAAACAAGCAAACAAACAATTTAAGCTGGGTGTGGTGGTGGCATACACCTGTAGTCCCAGTTACTGTTACTCAGGAGGCTGAGGCAGGACAGTCTCTTGGGTCCAGGAGTTCGAGGTTGTGGTGCGCTGTGATCGTGCCACTGCACTCCAGCTGGACGGTGAACCTCCATGCCCCTGTCACCAGCTTCACTCATCAACTCATGGCCAATTTCATTTCATTCCTTTTTACACTCACTTCACCCTTTCCTTATTTTAAAGCATATCTCAGACATCATATAGTTTTACCCATAAATATTTCAGTGTGTGTTTTTAAGAGATGAAGCAAATTTTAAAAAACATAACCAAAATACCATTACTATAACTTAAAACTTTACAATAATTTCTCAAGATGACCAAGTAACAAGGCGGCGTATTCGATTCACATTTTCAATCCCTGCCATGCTCTCCTGCTATCCCTGCTGCCTCTTCCATAATGATACCTCTTCTGCTGCAAAGTTCTTCTGCACAGTCTTGTTTAATGCTCATCCCTGCCCTTGGCCGTACATGGGGCAGGACTTTCCTCATTCCGGAAATGTAAGAAAGTCTCTCTGCAAAGCCTTACAGAGGTGGGTGACTCACTCAAGGTCACCCATCAGTTTGGGGGTTACCCCAGCCCTGGACTCTCCCCACCTCAGGGGCCTCACAATGAGAAGTTGCAACTGTCAAGCACAGAGGTGGGGGGCGGTGTCCAGGAGGAGCAGGCTGAGACACTCTCCCTCTGTGGCGGCGCGCTGGATCGTGTACTAGTGTATGTTCCTAGCTGGGGAGCTACCGCCAAGCCCCTTTCTCTTGGTAGCAACAGGACTAATTCCCTGGCACAGGGAATGTTTGTGTGCAGTAGCTCCCCAAAGCCTAGGCAGCAGCGGGGGCTTACCGCCCGGCCTCCCGAGGGGCATGCCTTAAGCCCCCTGCACTACGGCAGATTGGATACTGAAGCCCAAAGGGCAGCCACAATAGCTGGATCACTCAGGCGACCCTATCCTAATTCTGCTTTTCACCTAAATGCAGGGGGAGGCCAAAGGTTGCTCTGTTTTTCTTCTGGAAACCTCCTTGCCTAGCCAGCCCTGCGCATGCAGAGAATGCCAGGGATTCCATTCTAAATCCCCTGGCTTTTATGACTAATTCTTCCATTAGTCTGCAAACTACAGAGCAAACCCCTCAGCCTGGCATTCAAGGCCTATACTCTGCCCAACGCCTTCAATGTCACCTGTCATAGATACCAAGGAAGCCATGGTGCAATTTCAGGGGAAACAAAAAAGCTTTATACTAGCTAATTCCTGGAGTTCTCCAGTTAGAGCTTCACTTCTTTAGCTTCAGACTGTATTTTTTGTTTAAACGTGAGCATTGTTTCTGCTAAGTGTCTAAGTCTTCTTCCACACCGCAAATTGATGTCCTAATAATACCACTTGCTACCCATTTGCCCACATAGACCATGGCATTTCATTTCTCTACGACTTTGTTCATGCCGTTTCCTCTGCCTGGAAACTTACTTCTTCCTTCTTCCTCCACTAACCACCAGGTGCGCCTCGGGACTCAGCTGAGGCATCACCTCCACCAGGGAAGTTTCCTGAATGCCTCCTGCCCCTCGTCAGCCTTCTCGCCCCCATA
>RJWJ010028608.1:0-21285 GCA_004363605.1 Indri indri | reverse complement strand
TGAGACTCAGTTTCTTCATTTGTAAAATGGGAAATAATACAAAACTTCTGCCAGATCTAAACCACCGTTTCTTCTGGGATTCCTCTCTGAGAACTGGCTTTTATAAGGAGAAGGAGGGAGGGAGAATGATGATGTTAGTCCCCTGGGAGGACGAAAGAGAACAGATAATCATCCGTGTCAGAATGTTACATGTGCAGGAAGGAGCACAGGAGTGTGCTCCAGGAGGGTGAGGATGGATGCTCCAATTTAAGGTTGCAGTTTTGGCTGAGGTATACACAACCTTCCAACGCAGAGATGTGCAAAGTTGATTTCTGTGTTTTTCTCTTTGTAATCCTAGTGAAGGGGCAGCAAATAGCATGTGCTTTGGTTTCCTGGGTTACAAAGTTCTTTAAGGAGTGAGTCAAGGGCTAAGATTTTTCCTTCCCCTAATTTGTTCTTAAAAATCAGGCTCTTCTACCACAGCTTCATAGTGTCTTGTGGTTTTGCTTAACCTGTAATTCTGAGATTCCAAGCCACAGACATCAATGGGAGTGAATGGCTTCTTGGTGTATATGTGTGTCGGTGGGGCGGGTTGTGGGGAGAGTGCTTACATTAATAATGATCATTGCTCTGTGAAGTTATGCTGATCCTGAATGTCTATATTTTACATGTGACCTCCTGAACCAGTGGAGAGGCTGGAGAGTTAGAAATTTCAGCCAGCAAAGTAGACCACATCAACAAACTGGAGGTTTGTTTTCCATGCAGTCTTTGTATGACCTCCCAACCACCATGCCATCTGCTGCCTTCTTACTACCTTGAGGATATTGATGATCACAGTAGTTTGGTTAGGATCCCCATCACTGCACCAACATGCTGCTACTTATTTTATCTACAAAGGAAAAACAGAAACAAAAAGAAAAACAAAAACCCAGCTTTCTCCAAAACCACTCTTGTCGAGGTCACCAGTGCCCATGACCTCCACATTGCAAATTCCAGCGATCAAGTCTCACTCCTCAACTTATTTAACTCACCAGCAGCATGTGAAACACTCTTTTTCCCCTTAATCTTTTGATTTTTTTCCTGCTTTGCTGGTCACTTTCTCAACCAGCTCTCCCCTCGTTGTTACTCGTTTCTGTGAGCTCCTGATGTTGGAGTGCCTGAGGACGCAGTCTTTGAACCTCTTCTCCATGCACGGTTACTCCTTTGGTGGGCTCTCCTATTCTCATAGCTTCCAAGACCATCTATAGGCTAATGATTCCCCCCAAGTGTATCTCTCCAGCCCAGACACGTCCTCCAAGCTCCATATTTTCATAGCCAACTACCTCCTGGACATCTCCCCTTGCAGAGACTGACCCTGTCCGAAATTCAACTCCTGAGCTCCCTGCTCCCACCCAAAATCTGCTCTATTCACAGTCTTTCTGTCTCAGTTGATGACAACATTATCCTCCCAATCATTCAGGCCAAAAACCTTAAAACCCTCTCCTTCTGTATCTGCAAACTTGAGAAATTCTATTCTATTGGTTCTACTTTAAAATACATCCAGAATTTTACCAATTCTTACTGTTCCCCTTTATCCCAACACCACCATCTCTCTTCTGGATTATTGCAATAGCTTCCTAACCTCTCTGTTCTCAACAGAGCCAAAGCCTTACAGTGGCTTCTACCCAGTCTGACCCCTCGGTACCCTCTAACCTCATTTCTTACTACCATGTTCCTTTGGCTCCAGCCACACGGGCCTTCTTGCTGATCCTCAGACACATCTGACATGCTCCTACCTTAGGGCTTACACATTTGCTGACGCTCTTACTTCGAATGTTTTCTCCTCACTATTCACATAGTTAATTCCTTCAACTCCATAAAGTCTTTTGTCAAAAGCCACCTTCTCAATGAGACCAACCTTGACTATCCTATTTTAAATTTCACCCACGCCACCCTGAACCCCTCTTTTTCTATTCTGTGTTTGTCCTTAGTGCTTATCACCTCCTAAAAGATATATAATTGCTTTCTTTATTATTGATTATTATTGATATTATCGATTGTTTGTATCCCTCTTGATAGAATGTAAGCTCACAAAGTTAGGAATTCTGTCAGTTGTTCACTGATGTATCCCAGGCATTCAGCCTGCTATGTGGTAGGTTCACAGTAAATATTTTTGAACGAATAAAAACCCCAGTAAGCACAAGCATGTACAGAAATAATTACTTTTAAGATTCCAGTTGATGTATTTTAAATTTTTCTATTCTTTTTATTTATAAAACTAGAATCATACATATAGTTTGATTTTTTTGACAATATTTTGTTGACATGTGTTCATATCTTTAAAATATTCCTTTGCTGAAGAGCATTTCTCTTGTGGGTATCTCTTAATTTATTGACTCAAGCTCCAATGTTGAATATTAAATTATTTTAATTGCTATTTTACTCCTATAGATTCCATAAGAAACAACACTAAGATGTTTCGATATTTTATAAGAATATAGAATGTTATAGAATTCTATATTTTATAAGAATTTATAAATTTAGAATTTTACAAATTCTAAATTTTATAAGAAACAACACTGAAGTGAACAACCTTTCATAGATATTTTGGTGTGCATTCTGATTATTTCCATGTGATAAATTGCTAAAAGCAGAATTACTGGACCAAAAGGTGTGAAAAAGGAACTTATAAAGAAATTATTCTTATATATTGCCAACTTGCCCTCTAGAAAAGTTTTACCAATTAACACTTCCACCAGTGGTATATGGGAATGTCTGCTGAGTCTTGCCCATACGGGATCTGCTTTTTAAACTGCCAATTTGATTTGCAAAAAAAAAAAAAAAATGTGTCCAGTTTATTTTTAGCTGTATTTCTTTGATGGCTGGTGCATTTGAATGGTTTTATCTTTAGTCAACAAACACAAAAATATTTTTAAAAATATATAATTACCAAAATTCACAGCCTTCACTTGCCTTCTAATTCCTTTTCCTTTTTTCTGTATTAGATTACTGGCATTTGGGCCTTTTGTTGCCTTGATCCAGGGAACAGGTGGTGAAAGCTTGCATGATTTCTGTTAGGAGAGGCAAAGAACTGGAAATTCAGGCAGTGGGGTAGGGTGTAAAAAATGAGTTTCGGTGAGTTTTAAAGCAGTGAGTGGAGGGATTAAGGAACAACTAACATGCTAAATAAGGTCATCAGATATAATATATTATCAGTCCTCCCCTGACTTTCCTACCAACAACACTTTACACAGTTGACTCTCTCTTTACTTCACTTCTGAAGCCGAAACCTGGTCTCACTCCTACCTCACTGGCCCCACTCCTCAATCTCTTTTGCTGATTCTTCCTCATGACCCAAAGCTTTAAACACTGGAGTGATTCCAGGTTTTGTTCTGAGATGTCTTTGCCTGTCTGTCAACACTCACGTCCTTATTTGATCTCATTCAGTCTCTCGGCTGTGAATACTGTTTTCATGCCCACACCTTGCACAGTTAGTGCTCCAGCTGAGACCTCGCCCCAGAACCACAGACTTCGATATCCAGCTGGTTGTTGACAACTCCACTCCATGTCTGTTGGGCATCTCAGCTTCAACATGTCCAAATGCATGCTGCCGAGCCACACCATCTGCCCCCACCCACCTTTGCAAAGCAAAACAAACAAAAAACTAAATGAACAAAACAACAATAAAAAAAACCTGTGTATGCTACAGTCTCGCAATAGCCTTCTAACTTATTTCCTCTTTTTAAACAACCAAAATGCTCTTGATGGAACGTAATTCAAATCATATTCTTCTGCTGCTTGAAACTCTCTAGTGGTTTCCCACCTTCTGCACAGTAAAAGCCAAAGTCCTCACAATGGATGGGAAGACCCTACATGACCTGGTTGCTACCCTGCCACCCCTCTGACTTTGTCTCCTACTACCTGCTCTCTTACTCAGTCTCTGCACTCTGGCCGCACCGGCCGGCCTTCCCCTCCAACGAACCAGGCATGCTCCCCCCTTCCTGGCATTTCCACATTCCTATGTCACTTTCCCAGAAACACCTTCTATTAATTAAACCTGTAATCCCTTCCCTCCTGGAAGCCCACGCACACTTCTCGCTTCATTCTTCTCTATAGCACCGTTGCCATCTGCCATAGTATGTGGGGTTGCTTATTTTATTTACTGTGTAACTCCCCCAGGACACTGCAAGTTCCATAAGTGTGGCTACTTTGTTTACTGCTGTACCCTGATCATCTAACCTAGTTAATACTTGCTGAATTCATTTTTGTTGACCAGAAGATAAATGCATTGATTTGTAAAAATTCTCTCTATATTAAGGATATTAAGACTTAATTGCATTTTCTTCAGAATTTCCAGCTTGCCTTGTAATTTTCTTTGGATGGCTTTCACCACAAAAGAAAGTTTTTTTAACGTAGCTAGCTCTACCAATATTTTCTTTTACTGTTTCTTTCTTTCTACCCTTAATCTGGCGTTAACTTCCTTCTACTTTTTATGTTTTCACTTTTCTACTTAACATTTCTTAAAGTTCGCATTTAGCTCTAAAATTCATCTTAATGTACAGTGTACAATAAACATATAACTTTTATCCTTTCCAAATAACCAAGTATAAGGCACTCTTAGTAGACGAGATTACCACATTTTGATGCTGGTAGCAGTCACCTACGAAATTAATAATTTTCTTTTCTTTTTTGATAATGATTCCGTGGCCCTCATTAATTAAGATTCTAGAAAATATCTTCTGAGAGTAAGGCTCGGTCATGAAGAATCATCATTCCCAGCTGTAAAACTGCCTTTTGTGATGGGCACCACCAGCGTTACTGAAAATAATTGGCTCAGGGACATTTATACCAAAGCCTGTAAGTACAAGTTTAAATGGGTCCTCATAGAAAGAAAAATGTATGCATAGCATCAATTAAAAACAGCCACCAAATATTCTAAAGAAGTTTGAGATTGAATTAGATTGTCTTATTATATTTATTATAGTTATGGAACATAAAGGCATAACCAAAATAGACGATAATTAAAAGCTGGATGAATCAGACTCTAGAGCCAGATTGAACTACATTTAATTCTTGGTTCTGTTGGTTATGGACTGGAAGGCCTTAGTCATGTTAATTTAATCTCTGAGACATAATTTCCTTATTCATAAATTGAAGATAATACTCTTACCTACCTGGAGATGGGGTAGTTTCATCTTCAGGGATGGGTCCTTACTTATCCTTTTGGACCATAAGAGTCCCTTCTTCACGGATCTGGTTACCAATGTAAGGTTTCTGCCACATGCTGAATATACCTACCCCACTTACATACTCAGAGACTGGGGAAATAACCACAGGGTTGGTATGAAACCAGTGGATACACTGTGAGATGGATTTGGTCCAAAGCTCCATTTACTATCTATCCTCCATAGCCCTCACTAATCAGAGGCATTCTAGATCTCCTGGTATCAGTGTCAGCTCAGAATTCTTGTCTAACATTCCTCAAAAAAATCTAGCTATTCTTCCTCCAGGTCCCTCTGGAGAAGGAGTGGGGAGTATTTACCATATGTGCTGTGGTGGCACTGCTAAGTCCATCCTCAAGGGGACCGGGTCTCCACTTCAACCATGAACCAGAGGTCTCTGGATCTATAAACCGCTTGGATCTGGGTAAGGGACCTAATCTTTTCATTGTGACAGCTGACATCATCCTTCTGCTCATCAGCTGGCAATTTTTTGGTTATACACAATGAACACTAGCTGACTGTCCTTCTGTTTCACCTCTCTAGTACTGCTAGGATCTATTAACAACCACCACAGATCCCTGTGGGTCAGAGTTCCCTGATTACCATTCCAGCCTTGCTGCCTGACACAGGAATGTTGTCATTCTTGCCTATGTCAGTTCATTACTGCTTTCCTGCTTCTGAATTTCTGAAATTCCATCCAAATTATGCTCACTGGGAGTACAATTTAATGGCACCATCACCTACCACTGCCTTTGATCTACCAAGGACAGCTATTCTGAGCTGCTCCAAGATGCCACTGTTCTCTTGTCGGTCCCTTCCCTATTACCTTTGTGAAAGGAGAGTTTCCTGAGCTCTATCTGAGAAGACAGTCATGTTGAATGTTCTTAGGGCTTCCATTAGTAAATCTGCCTAGTATTTTCACCTCCCTGAGACTTCTGACCCCTTCCTCAGTGCTATGCTGCAGAGCTTCTAGAATCTTCACCTCACTGACTGCTGGCCATCATGACGACCAAACAACTTCAAAGCAACATCCAGCAGACTATTAGGACTGGCGCCTGGTGTCTTGCCCCAGGTGGTGACATTGAATCCTATGAATGCCCCATGTCAATGGATTGTACTCTCTCTTGGCTTACATTCTACCATCCCTAGTCCAATGCCCTTAAACTCCACTCTCCTACAATTTTTTCCTGGTTCTTAGTGGAAAATATTATCTAGCTCCTGCAATTTCTTAGGATGTAAATTATCTCCTTCTGGAATAAGAATTGTATTTACTGCTCAGGCTGTGCTTGAGTTATCAACCTGACAGCAGTAAGGGACTATTAGCCTAAAGGCAATGAATGATTGTGAGGCAAATCTTGAGGAGAATAAAATTATCTTTCAAGGCACAGGCTTCAGCAGAATTTGTTGCATAGCCTCCAGGTAAGGGAAGACTGTTCTCCTCTGGCAAAAGGGAGGAGAATTCTGATTCTGCAGGCTTGAAGGATTCAGGGGAATTAGAAAGGTGTTTTCAGGGTTCTCTGCTTTGTCCTCCCAACTATCCCAGCCCCAGGTCTCATGGCCCTACTCTTTCCCTGTCAGGGGCCCATCTCTGATACATAAGACCTGTGAGGGTTGTGTGTGCAGTCTCCTTTGCAGCTCTTCTACTAGTACTGTTTTATTATCTAGTTTCAGTTTCAAGGATGTGGCTTCTGCTTGTCAAATTCTGTACCTGATTTTCAGCACAGAAGGCCATGTAATACCAAGGAGATAGGAATTTCTTTAAATTCTGCTAGAAAGGCCCTCTGGATTTCACAGTGTCTTAAGTTGGGAGTAGACTCTTCTGTTATTATAATTTTCTTTTTGCAAAGCTTCCAATGGTGTTAACAGAGGCTTGCCTACTCCTCAATCCATATAATTATCATTGCTCCCAAATTTCAAGCACATGGTCATTCTAACAGTCACCCTATAGCCCAATGTTTCACTTTCCACCTTACTGCATCCTAGTTAACCACCAGCAAGACCATTAGAAATTATGACAAAACTAGCTAAGTGTTGTCACCCCCTTACACACTCACTCTACTGTCATCAAACTGGTGAGTAATGCCATCTTGAGGGTCTACATTCTAGGGCCACACCTGACATCAGTTGTCTTAGCTTGAGTTCCCCAGGAAGCCTTTGCTTCCCTGGGAAGCTAAGCTGTCTTAGCTTGAGTTCCCCAGGAAGCGGCTTAGGCAAAGCTTATAAACTATGGCTTTATTAAGGAATGCAATCCCAGTGCAATGAGAATGAAGAGAAACAAGAATGAAGCAGGGAATGAAAGAGAGCTAATGCAAAGGTACATTACTGAGCTGGCTACCATGTGTTATCAAACAACAAGAGATTGCTTGATCTCTTAGGACCATCTTAAAAGATCAAATGAACTACATCTCAGGACAGTTTATACAGACAATGGGAGAGAAATGAATTTACACACTGGTTATATTTCCCCATTGATAAAACGTTGACCCCTCAGACATTAACTACCCTTCTGGGTCTCATAGCATCTCATGCCCAAAGTCAACAGGAATATCCCAGGGCAGGAAGGGAGAAGCACATGGTGCAGGCCTGAGGTCAGGCATTGTCCAGTTATGCCCATGTGAGGTTGGGCCAGAGAAGCCCATACTTTGGCACAGCTAGGGCAGAACACATGATGAGGATACCAGAGACAAGTAAGATATGAAAGATCTGAGGTGACACTTAAAAGGTGATATGCCACCTAAGAAACCAAAAGATATTTTCTAGTTTCTTTTACGGAGTATTATGAGTGGATGGTATGTATCCATCATGCTTGACCAGGGCAGAGACAAGGGGATGCCAGTGGTGGATGGCCTCTGATCAACCATTCTTTACAGGAATCAGAAATGTGTGCTTGCAAAGGGTGAGGGAAGATGAATGCAGGTAGAATTTTGCTACAGGCAATGAAACCTCCCTTCTTGCTCCTCTCCACTCGAGTATATCAAATGCCTTTTTGACCACAGTCCTACTGAGAAACACATTTTAAGAAAATCCATTCAACTGAATGGACAAGCTGCTGAATTCTACTGTGAAGGGAATGGATGATTTGTTCCTAGGCTAATTTTGCCCCAACACTGAAATTCGTACTAAAGGTTCTTTTGCATAGCTAGAGTTTTAGGCCTTCTGGTCATTCCCAAAAGTATATTTGGCCCTGATAGTCATTGGTTCCTAGAAATACTATGTGAATCAAATAAAAACATTTCAGTGACCATGTGATATAACCAAATTTTTATCAGAGTCCAAGTGTATATACCGGAAAGTATCACAGAAAAAGAACTTTTGCAGGAACAGTGACCAATGCACTCATAGCTGGATTTTCATATACCCTTGTCCTTGGCTCATTTATATTTCAGTGATTCCTTGGCCTATAATCTCCTTTCAACTACTCTGTATTTGTTCTTGATATTTCCTCTGCATCTCTGTGTATATCTGCAACTCTTGAACTCATCTGGTTTTTGCTCTTAGAATAAACTTCGATTTCTATGTTTATCTTGTTTTGTAACATTGGTTAAACTCAAGGCTCTTCTATAATATTCTGCCTCTGGGCCCATATACATCAGACCTGTGTAGTCAGGGATGTAGTATTTCAGTTTCTGGATCCTCCAGCATCAGAGCTATCCATTTCCAGACAGAATTGTCAAGTCCAGCAGACATCTACCTCACCACCCCCGGCCTAATTCTATACACTGTTGGCTATTTCTGGACTGTCTCTGAGCTATAATAATTTAGTTCAGTCCTCACAGAATTAGGACTTCACTGAATTAGGCACAACTGTTCTCTTAGAATTATGTTCGTAGAACATGTACATGAGGATTCTTATTGGTTTTTTTTTTCAGTTAAGACACTTTTGGTTTTAAGTGGCCAAAAACTCAGTGAAAAATGGCTTAAGAAAAAGAATATTTCTGACTAATATATCTCAATAGTCCAAGGGTAGATTCAGCTTTTCAGACACAAATAGATTTTAATGCACTTGCATTGGGTCCTGGTCTCTATCCCTCAGCTTGGCTCTGTTCTTGGACGGCTTTTGCCTCATGGCAGCAATGTGGTTTCCAGGAAACCTAGATTTATAGACTCATAGCTCCATTTCTACTTCTCCTTTGTCAGTTTAAATAAAAGTCTTAGACTTGACTCTCCTTGGATCAGGTGTTTAACCCTGAGTCCATCACCAAGGCTAGGGTGATAAGATGCTCGGATTGGCTGGGACTGAGTCTCATCCCAAAAGAGGGGTGGGGAACCTACAGCCTTGGGGCCACATGTGGCCTCTGGATCCTTGAATGTGGCCTTTTGGCTGAATCCAAATTTTACAGAACAAATCCTTTTGTTCTGTGAAGTTGGGATTCAGTCGAGGGGCTGTACTTGGGGATCTGGAGGGACACACGTGGCCTTGAAGCCACAGTTCCCCATCCCAGCCAGAGCAACCCTTCGCGAGGTAGAACAAACGAGATATCCTGATGATTCACTCTTCCCTTTGATATGGTTTTCGTCGGTCCAATTCTTAGGCCAACCACAAATAGCTAGATTGAGTTTAGCATACCTGGGGATGCTCTATGGATTCCTTTACAGAATCACAAACTTTCCCTAACTTCTTACAAAAGAGGCACAGTCTGAAGTTCAATTTCTTTTAAGAGTCCTCTCCTTTATACTAAAAGGAAAAAAAAAACATGTTTACAAATACAAAAAGTATATAAACATAGCACGTTGAAAATATTAGCCATACTACTTTGCTGGTGTTTAAACCAGTAAAATCAGAGACATGATGAGCAAGCATCTTTTACACAGATACCACCTTCCACAGTGGTTTGCCTGCATTCTGCTGATGCAGAAAACTGTATCAAATCAAAATCACAGTGAGATATCACCTCACACCTTTCAGGATGGCTATTATAAAAAAAACAAACAAACAGAAGACAAGTGTTGGCGAGGATGTGGAGAAATTGGAACACTTGTACACTGTTAATGGGAACGAAAAATGATGCAGCTGCTGTGGAAAATGATATGGAAGTTCCTCAAGAAATTAAAAATAGAACTACCATGTGATCCAGCCAACCCATTTCTAGGTGTTTTTCCAAAAGAATTGAAATCAGGATCTTGAAGTGATATTAGCACCTCTATGTTCATTGCGGAATTATTCACGATAGCCAAGTTATGGAAACAACCTAAATGTCCATCAACAGATGAATGGATAAAGAAAATGTGGTATGTATTTTCAAGAGAATATATTTTGTCTTTAAAAAGAAGGAAATTCTGAAATATATGACAATGTAGATGAATCTTAAGGACATTATGCTAACTGAAATAAGCCAGTCATAGACAAATGCTACATGATTCTATGCATATGAAGTATCTAAAATAGTCAAATTCATAGACTCAAAAAGTGAAATGGTGATTACCGGCAGTTAAGGGGAGAGGGAAATGGGAAGTTACTAATCAACAGGCCTATAGCTTCAGTCAAGCAATGTCAGTAAGTTCTAGAGGTCTGCTGCACAGCTCTTACCTATAGTCAAATATAATGTACACTTAAAAATTTAAGAGGGTACATCACATGTAACTGTTCTTACCGCAGTTAACACATAAAATTTAATTTCATTTTAAAAGAGGGAAAATTGTCAAAAACAACCAAGCCTCAAGTCCTGCTATATGTAAGAAATATATAAGAAATCAAATAAAGATAGTTTGTTCCTAGACGTACACCCTTCTCCTACTATGAACTCCCACCAGCCTATTCCAACCATGTTCTCATGCCACATTCAGCACCGTTCGTGGCTTGCGTGACAGTCTCGGATCCTTGCTTTTGTAAGTTCTTGGAGTTACGTATGTTTCTCATCAGGTTAGTGTACACCTGGTTGTTAATTCTGGTGGAGCATAGCACATTAAGACACAAAAGTTGCTTAATTGCCGGACAGCACAGTAGAGTCCCCCCATCTTCCTTCTCTGTTTGTTTCTCTTTCTTTCATCTATATGTCTTCCTTGCTTCGTTTTCTTTATTTTTTAAAGGAAGAAAACATTTTAATGGAGATGAGTAGATTTTTTGTTAGAATAGAATACAGATGCAAATATGAGTATGAAAGTAAAATATCTGAGTTATGCTATGAGAGAGAGTGTTCATATTAGATGGAGAAATTTGTGCTTAAGTAGAGAAGCTCCCCTCTGTTGAATCTGAAAGACCAATGCTAATAGCTACAAGCGAACCTAAGGCTGTACCACCAGCCTTCTGACACAGATCCAGGACACTGGTGGGGAGGGGAGATGTGGAAGGAGGAGAAAGGACAAAAGACCGAGGTGAACTAGAGGAGAAACAACAAGCACACAAAAAAGACCAGAGAAGGAGGCTCTCCTGGATGCCTCTCCAAGCTAGGCTGTGTGGAGAATATGGAGTTAATGTGATGAGACATGGGCTCATTCTCTGACCTCTGGATATGTTTTGGAGTAGCTAATAGCAAAATTGCTTTCCTCTGGATGGTATTTGCAGAACTTTCCAGATGTTGCATGCATTATGGTGGTGGTGGTGGAGGTAGTAAATATGAAGAATTGACCACGTGAAGAATGGTAGGAATTGGAAATGTGAACTTAAGAGAAAAAACACACAGACTCTTTCAATTACGTGTTCATAAAGCATCCATAAGTTAACCTGGAAAATAAAACCCATTTCCGATGAAAACAATGGAAACTCTCCCTAGTTCCCAAGTCAACAGATTAGTTTTCTCATCCATCCCCCCAACAATGTATCTTAGGAGACCCAGAGAAGTGCCAAATCCCATCTGCTTTAATTATTTTATGATGCATTACAGAAGGATATTTGAGATTTCTAAGAATTAGAAATATGAAATATGGTCCAGCCAGAAAATTTTAAAACTCAGGCAGTGGGCTCTTTGCCCATAGCTCCCCCGTCTGCCCCAGAGATGGTGCCCATTTGTACCATGCTGATTGTGGCTGCTGGGTTTTAATTGGTACCAAACATGCAAAGTAAATGGGACAGATGCATCCCCCCTGAGAGCTGAGGTTGTAGTCAGCACATAGAAAGCAATTTTCAACTCAATCATTTCCAGGTGGAGGGTTCTCTTTGCCGTTGGGGCTTTCTCTTTTACCTACCTGTTCAGGAATCTAGAATAACTTAGTGCCTAACCCTGGCTGTACTTTAGAATCACCTGTTGAGCTTTGGAAACAAGCAGGCACCAGGACTACACCGATAAACAAGTCACAGTTTGGGGGTGGGGTGGAAGTAGTCCAGGCATCAGCACTCTTTGAAAGCTTCCCATGAAATTTTAAAAAATAGAAGTTGAGACCTTGTGGGCTAACTGGGAAATTCTCTCTCTTCTTGGATCTGTCTCCCTCTGTTTCTCTGTTCCTCCCTCCTTCTCCCTCACCCTCTCCTCTGTTCCTCTTTCTGTTCCTCTTTCTGTTCCTCTTTCTCTCCTCCTGACCTCCTTCCTCTCTCCTTCCCTCAGACAGGCTTTTGTGAAAATGACTATTTCCTGAGAACACTCCCATCCTCATTGTAAATATTGAAAAATTCGTTTAAACCTATGATGTTCTGTTTTCAAACATTTTTTAGGATTACCTATGCCTTGTTTTCAATATATATATTTATAAAATGATAAGCAGCACGGTTTGGCTTTACCTGTGGGCCAGCATGGCTCTGGCCCTTGGTGGAAGGAGAAGATGGGGAAACTTGGGCAAATGACCTCCCATTTCCTTATCCTTCTTATTGGTACCTATGCCCACATATACAGCCACTGAGGACACCAAGCCCTCCAATTCACTCACTGATGAATTCATTAATTAGATAGGTAAATGTAGATAGATAATTTTAGCCCTAACAATATTCCTGGCCCAATGCTAAGTGCTAAATATACAGGAATGAATAAGAAAATACTTCTGTTTTTCAGTGAGTGAAACATAAATATTTCATTGCCCCCAAGGTTTTAAATTTTTAAATGGGAATATTTGAGCTGAGTCTTAAAGATCAGGTAGGAATTAACAGGGCAAAAGAGGGAAAGGAGCATTCTAGGTAAAGGGGAAAACAGCCAAAGGCTCAGAGAAATGGTACAAACACAGGAAGAGTCCCTGGATTGTTCAGTGGGGCTTGAGTTTTAATTGCATGTTGAGGACTGGCTGCTGATTTAACATTACTAGGCCTGCCCTTCCGCGCTGCTGCCGGTGGGGCAGAGGGCGTGGCATTTGAGGCTTTGACTCCTAATTTGGAGCCTCACTTTACCTGATCCTTCCATCAAACTGGCTGCACCACAAATGTTTTTGTTTATTCCATGTTTCTGTGTTTCGTTTTGTTTTTCTCTTCCCTGCAGGTTTATGAGCATAGGTTTGGGGGAATGAATTGAGTTCTCATCCGATTCACAGACTGTACAACACATGCATACACACACCCTCATTAGTGAAGCTTAGTGAGAGAGAAAGGCTTTCAATCTCTAGTGATAAGGTTCCCAAGCCTTTCTGGAGTTGGGCCTTGGAATCTGAATTCTTAACAAGCTCCCCCAAGTAATCCGAGGCAAAGTCAGATTGAGAAGCGCTGCCCTAGTCCCAAGCACTGATCTGAGAAGGTGATGTTCAGAGCACACTCGCCAACACATACAGTAGGAACAAAATGCCAAGCATTATTCAAAGTGCTTTTTTTAAAAATTAACTGATTTAACCCTTACAAGAACCCTACAAGGAAAACTTGTAAGTATTAATATTTTCATTTTAAAGATAAGGAAACTGAGGCACAGAGTTCAAATGACTTGTCCAAGTCACACAGCTTGTCAGTGGCAGAGCTAGAATCAAAGCCACTCTTAATCCATACCCTAGATTGCCTTTCTAAATACTCAAGACCATTAGCCATTAGCCAAGCTGACAGAGAATGCTTACTATGCTCCAGGCATGGTCTGAGTTGTAGCAGGTACATAAAGGTAAGACAGAGCCAGTGATGTGCTTGTAAATGCTTTATTCTTTTGGCTCTCTGAGTGGGAGGAGGGGACTGAAGATGTGATTTGTAGTGTTTGCCAGTTTCAATAGTTCAGATGTCACTGACCATGGAACTGGGAAGAAGTGTGCACAGTGGGCTTTGATAAGCTGGTATGAGCTGGCTGCAGTTCACCACCCGATACAGCCTTTGCTCACTTGTGGCTTGCTGCTTGGTGTCAGCCATCACAGCAAATGCCATCAAGAAGGTGCAGGCCAGTGGCTATGGAAGAATAGAGAAGGGAAATCTATTTTCTAAAACAGCAGGAGTGTCAAGAGGCTTTGGAGATCTGAAGTTGTGCTCTGGGCTGGGATAGTGAGAGGGCCACGGAAACTGCATTTCAGCACTTGGACTGCACAGCGCGGAGCAGGAGCTACCTACGAGGCAGGAGATCAAGGGTAGGAAGCCCAGTGGCCGTCCTGCTCCCAATTATCCTTCCCAGTAATCACCCACAAGTGATTTCCTTCAGCTCAACTTCCTCTCCTCTGCTGTTTACCCCAGCCCCAGGTCAGGTTCAGGTCTGCAGACTTTCTAGAAACAATTTCCTGCCACTTTCTATAGACAAGTTACGCCTCACACGTTTGAACACTCACTCCAGGGCTAATGTAGAGGACCTGTGCGGCCGCCTCACAGCACATCACAGCGATGGGGGGGCTTGGGGACTCAGGTGAGGGGCAAGTGCATGGTGATTCTTTGTGCTGCTTATTTTAGGTACCAGCAGTGCTTCTTTGGGGTCAACCTGTCCAGTCTCCAGGGTGCGGCAGTGGACGAATACTTCAGACAGCCAATAGTGGTAAGTGTGCTCTCTTTACAGGCTTGGTCCCATGCGTTTATGTATTGATTCACTCACTCACTCATTCGCATAGCACGCACTGCACTGCCAGGTTCTGTGCTAAGCCATCCCAGAAGAAGAGAAAGAAGTCCTTAGAGCACCGTGTTTTTCAGTCTTCTAGCTCTGATATCCCAACCAATTAAAAACATTGTCAGAGAGTGATACTACTGAAAGCAAGGAGATTTCCTAACTACCTTTCAATAAGTAACTTCTAGTTCCCCCACTGCCCTAACACACCCCATACGCACACTCAACCCTCACACTTGTTCAATAATTCACAGCTTCCCATTGATTCTCGTGTCCACGGGATAGTAGAAGGGGAAGCATTGTATAACAGCTTACAGCTGGAGCTTTCCTGTTAATCAGATTTGAGTTTCAATTGTAGCCCTGTCTAGCTGTGTAACCTTGGGCAAATTTTAAGTTTGCATCACCTGAAATTCTTTCAGTTGTAAGTGGAAGGAAACCCAAACCAAACTAGCTCAAGCTAAAATGGAATGACTGTCCCTTAAAAATTGCAAAGCCTGGAGATAGAGTTTGCTTCAGGGTCCTATTGCAGGAACTTCAGCAGTGTTGCCAGGATCTGATTTTTCTGTCCTCATTGCCCTGTCTCCACTTCCTCTGATTTAACTCTATTCCTAGATAGGTTTTCCTATCATGATAGCAAAATGGCTACAGAAACTCCAGTCTCTGATTCTTAAAACTCTAAGTTCTGCAGGAGAGGCTGCCTTTTCCTAGTAACTTAGACAAAAGCCTCAGATTTTGTTTAGACAGAGCCTGATTGTCCTGTCTTGGGTCATGTGCCCATCTGTCAACCAGTCACTGCCTTCAGGGGAAAAGTAATGCTCTGATTGGCTAATCTGGAGTCATATGCCATACCTGTTGCAGAGGGTTGACTAAGTTCATATGGAACTTCTTGGACAGAATGTGGGGAAGAGATAAATCCTCACCTCTGAATAAAATTTGGATTGTTGAAAAAACATGAAATACCTACTCTAGAGACATTTCAAAGAATAAATGCTATAACTTAAAGCCCTTAGCACTTAGTGTTTAGCATATAGTAAGTGCTCAATAAAGATTAGTTTTTATTATTAATATTATTCTCATTAAGCTCATGCCTGCTATATCCTAACTCGTGATGCATGAGGAGAACTAGACTGCAAACTTGCTTGAATTCAGTTTATCTTGACAGAAAGGTAACATCTTTGATGTTTTTTCCCCCTGAGGACACATTTGACGTTAGGATTTTGATGGCTCAGACTGTCAAATACACAGTGAACTTCATGGATGCAGAAGAGGAAGATCTGCACAGGTTTGTACAAATCGGTGTTGCTCTTGATGCTTAAAATCTCCTCTCCACGTCCTCCACCAAAAACTTCAATGCAGACTTTTGCTGCTCACACAGGGGGAAGATTTTAGATGTGAATCACATACAGGAATGGTACATCAATACGAGTTTCATTTACTGCAAAATGAGGGTAATGATGTCTGCTTCATAGGATTGTTTTAAGAATTGAATGAGAAAAAGTAAATAGTAATAGCATAGCTTGTGCTTATACAACCACTGTTCTGAGCTCTTTATATACAATAACTCATTCAATTGCACAACAATCCTGTGTGAATGGTACTATTGTTATTCCCATTTTACAGATGACAAAAATGAGGCAGCGTTGAATGACACGTTGCATAAGGTCACAGAATTAAGAAGCGTGTTAGAGCTAGGATTTGAACTTTTCCAAAGGCTCCAAATTCTGGGATTTTAACCACTCTGCTTTAATGCCTTTCAAGTGAGAGCATATATATGAGTTCACCCAGGCCAGTGCATGTAATAATGACAAGAAAAGAGCTACAATTTGTTAACTGCCTTTACTACATACTAAGTGTTGTGCTAAGTATTTTATAGGCACTGGATCATTTTTAAAGAAGGCACTCAATAAATGTTAGTTTTTGTCCTCTTCCCCTCTGCTTGAAAAGAACTCTGAAATGAAGACTCGTGCCTTGACTTGGTTCTATTTTTTTTAAACGGTGATATGAATCTCCTTTGGCTGATCTTTCACTAGCATCTTGCCCCTTTCTCCATGAGAAGATCAGTATTTATATATATTTTTTCTGGTTAAGAAAATTAAGACCCACCAGGTTGTAATTTGCCTAGAGCTATTGGGGAAGCAAGGGTCAGATTTTAGAAAGTGCAGCTGGCTAAGTCAAAAACATCACCCATCTCGAGATCACAAAGGGTGTCCAGTATCAGTTAGGATAGGCTATAGCATGCTTCAGTAACAAAAAGACACCTCGGTGGCTTCTAACGACACATGCATCTTGCTACCTGACACTATTTATCCATTGTAAACCAGCTTTAGTGCTACCACAGAGTACCCACACCAGTAATTGGGATGATTCAGCAGCTCCTGTCTGGAACAGTGCTGGTCACTGAACAGAAAGAATGCGCATGGCAAAGTATGCACTGACAATTAAAGCTTCTGCCTTGAAATGACACAAGTCACTTGTGTGCACATTTAATTAGTCAAAGCAAATCACATGGCAGTACCTGAGCTTAAGTGGGTAGAAAAATGCAATCCTACCATATGCTCAGTACAAGAGAACTGGCATCTGAATACAACTCTAATAACTACCAAAGGTCTAGACAAAATTGACTTTCATTAGCTTTATTTGCTACTCTGGGCTACCTCCTGAGTCCTGTGAAATTTTTTTGAAAATTATATCTATATAGTTTTTCCAGAGATATCATTCATTCACTTGTGCATTGATTCAGCAAATGTTTATTGAAATCCTACTATATGCCAGGTAACTGTGTTGGTGCTTGTACAGATATGAAAAGTAATTTTTTAAAGTCTCTATCTTTGAGGAGCTCATAGTCTATTTAGGGGGATGCAAAAAATGAGAAGAAATAATTACAGTGTAAGACCAATAAATTCAATGTGACAAGGACAATGGAAAACTCTAGAAATATTCTAATAGTTAAAGGGTAAAAGAAGTTCAGCCTTTGGGGGCACCACGAATGCAAATAACATCATACAACCTCCTTTGAAAACCTGCAGAGCATTCAACAAAATAAGAGTCCTTGGAGTGGTACAGCCTCAGAGATGGACCAATAACATCACCTTTTATATATGAAATGCTTCAAAGTTTGCACAGCACTCTCATATATACATTTTTTTTTATTTGGCATGCGCAAGAACCTTGTGAGGAAAGTAGGAGAGAGATTTTGTTGCCTTTCAACAAACTGAGTTTCAAAAACTTAAGTGACTTTCTGAAGTTACACAGCTAAAGTAGGTTCAGCATGTAGAATTTGTTGTATCTTTTCCAATATTTTTCCTATTCCTGCTTATTCTGCATTTGGCATAAACCATGGCCCCTTCTGCATGACTCTTGTTATAGCCTGGTGGGAAGTTAAATTGCCTCCCTGAAAAAGAAATGAACTATGACAATGACCTTCTGGGCTTGATGTTCCTCTTGTGATCCACTCAATTTTTCAGAAGCCTGAACAGACATTACCTTCTGAACAGCTGCACAGGGCAACTGCCACCACCCATGTTTTGGCTCCTTGAAGGATGATTGTCACCTGTGTCCTGAGTCATCCTCCTCTTCAATAGTCAAACCCAGCACCAGATGCTACACTCACCCTTGTGCAGTTCTGGGTCATGGCAGCACGTAGCACGGTTCTAGCAGGGTTCTGTCAAGCTTCTCCAGTGTGCAATGTCACCCAAGCATTACTCACACACTGAGAGAACCTTGCTGCCAAAGCAAAAGTGTTTAAGAGAGAAAGAAATTATTCTATGAATGTTCCTACTGATCTCACAAATATATTTAGAGTATCTGTCAACAACAAAAACAGTAATTCCAAGTGTTTCTTCTTTCTTTCTATTTCCTTGCAGAGTAGAAATCCCCTTTGTGTTTCAGATGGCGCAGTCTGGCCTCGTCCACGGCCTGGCGTTCTGGTTTGACGTGGCCTTTGTTGGATCTCGGTGTGTATCCTGCTCCCACCCCCTTCTTAGCCCACTGGATCCCACGCTTCCCTCCACTATTTGTAATCACAATTTTAAAATGTTTAAGAATCGATTTCAACCACACTAATACTTGTTTCTCCACTTTTCAAGGAAATAAACACAGATGTTAATGTTGCTTGTAGATTTTAAGATGAAGTGAAAATGAGATGGTTTTCCATGTGTTGTATCAATTCTGACTAAAATATGCAAAGCCTCTTAAGCCAAATGGATTGAGCTTTGGAGTAGTGAGAGAGGGTTTGTGCTTTACCAACCTTCTTGGTCTTTTCTAGAATAGATGGAGTGGCAACCCAAGCCCCTGCCTTTGTTTCCAGTATACCTGGTAATATAACCTCTTGTATCTGCATAATTTCCTGAATCATACTTTTCCCCCACTTCTGTTCACACTCTGGAATCTTTTAATGATGAGGCAGGCATGTATTACTAATGCTAATTGCAACATTAGCAAACTTCTCCATCTGTGCACTCTGTTTTCCTCTACTGCACAGGTTTGAAAGTTACAGGGAAAAGACCACCTACAACTTGGATGTTAATGTTTGGTGTTTCTTGTGTGGGCTGCATCACTCCCCGGCCCCCAAATCTCTGTTCTCCTGACTTCCTTACTCTTTTTCCAGGCTTCCTCGTGTGTTCAAGCTACCAAAAAGATTTGGTCTGGGTCACATGCCCAGGCAAAGGGAAACGTTTACACTGTACTCTCCTCCACTCCCTGTGAGAGTGTCTAGGCTTATCATTGCACCTGCTTAGAAGGGGTGGGGTGGGGTCTTGGGGGACTAAAGGGAAGAGGGGACCCAACCCTGAAAGCCCTGTCAGAGCTGACAGTAAGAGAGAAAGGAAGTGATGCACAAATCATTCCTACTCCATGTAAGCATGTTTATCCAAGGAATCCAAATATTTGTTCCCCCAGTAATAGTCCACATAAGTGAATTTGTTCTTGCAAGGGTAAGGGGGATGTGGCCTACCTCAAGGGGGAGGTGTCTTTGAAGTTAAATGCTTTATCTTTTATATATATATATATGTGTGTGTGTGTGTGTGTGTGTGTGTGTGTGTGTGTGTGTGTGTAATTTGCATTCCACTCTACAGTATATCTGAGTATATTTTTATCTAAAAGTGGTTTATATTACTTAGCAGTTAAATTATATAAAAATTTCCCCCAAAATCTTCAAGTCAAAATTGACCCTTTAGGAATTGGCCCCATACCTACTGTGCACCTTGCTCCCCACCACGCCAGCAACCACCGCCCAGCCCCAGGAGAGGTGACCTCGGTGTTAGGAGCACGGGAAGACGTTCTCACCTCTTTATGTGAAATGAAGAACCTCACTTTAACACACACACACACACACACACACACACACACACACACAATGTCCAAGCTGGAAGGACAGTAGTGACCATCTGTTCTACACATTGTTCTCACTTCAGGACCCCTGAATAGTTTGGCATGAGACAGTAAGAAGCCAGACTCCAGACTTCTCCCCTTTGCTATACTTTTCAAACAAATCAGTTTCTAATTTAACTCTGTTACTCATTGGGCCTCTAATGAACTTTGATTCAGAAATGCAGGTTGATGTGGTGGCCAAGTCTATGAATCTGAAGCCCGGCTCTCCAGTTGCCCTCTGTGTGGTGCTGGGCATACTTCATAGGGCTGCTGTGTAGATTTAATGGGATAATGTACATAAAGCCTTAGTTCAGCGCTCAATACATATGGTACTTGTGGCACAAATTGAGTGTCCGTATCTTAAAAGGGTTCCATGAGTCAAAAAGAATGACAACCACTTATCAACTGCAGTCCCTGTCCAATCCATTAATATGGGTCTGGCATGTAACTGGCTTTTAACTCTTTTCTTGCCCCACAGGGTAACAGTCTGGCTGTCAACAGCCCCAACGGAGCCTCTGACTCACTGGTATCAGGTGCGGTGCCTCCTGCAGACTCCTCTTTTTGCCAAGGAAGGGGAGACTCTCTCAGGGAAAGTCCTGTTTGTAGCCAATAAGCGGTAAGCAGGAAGGTACAGATGCGCTGTCACCTCTGTTTCCTGGACATAAAGGGATGGCTGGGAGTGGGAGGCGGCAGGCAGGCCCCTGGGACTCCGGCACCTACACATGGACAGCAAAGGCCCGGCTGGGTTCCCACAGGTGCCCTCAGCTTCAAAGCCTCAGGGCAGGTTGCTTCCTTACACTGAGGGTGGCAAGGAAGAGGAGCTTCAGGTAACTCAAGGGCAGTGTTCTCCACCCAGCCATGGAGGAAGGAAGGAAATCTAGCAGCTCATG
>RJWJ010028607.1:0-21308 GCA_004363605.1 Indri indri | reverse complement strand
GTATTACGATTGACAATGTCCTTGGGCTCATGATTTTCCAAAAGAGAACAACTTTTGGTAAAAATATGAACAAAACAAAGTATTTCACTTATATGACATTTGCATTACTGAAAAATTCAGGGAATAAATATAACAGTACAATAATTACTTTTAGTTTATATATAAATTGGAGTTAAGGTCTAGGGCTAGGCTCGGATAATTATAAAGAGTTTTTTCACCTGCATCAATGTCTAACAGGACCTTTGAAGGTCATGCGGGACAATTCTTTATTGAGTGGGATACTGTGGTACAGAGCATCTGAATCCCAGGAGGGTCCCCCATGATTGTGGCACCCACATGTGCCTCCCATTTCCTCTCCATCTGCGAGTGGTTGGGTCCGCCTCTCCCAGGCAGCTGCACCAGCCAGGCCTGGCTTCCATGCACTCAGAGGGCTCCCAGGGCAGTCTTGGGTCACTGAGTCCTTCCCACAGGGTTCAGATGGTTGATGTCAGGCCCGAAGATGCAAAGCTCTATGTACCCTTGTTTCCAGAGAATCCTAGGGAAGGGCTTGCAGTGTTCATATCTGTCTTCCAGCAGGAGACACCAAGTAACCATTTAGCTACAGAGAAATCTTAATAAGGAACAATATGGCTATCGTCCCCACCCCAGAAATAATTGAAAGGCCCCTTCCTGGCCTTCGTGCCTAATGATTTGCAACCAATTTGAAGGAATGCACAGCTATCTACATGCCAGTAGCTTTTCCCAGGGTGTGTGCACAAATATATACATGGCAGGATGTGAAAATGGGGCTTTCCACTGGTGTGACCCTTGAATTGTAAAAAACTTCTCTCTATAATTCACATGGGTTTTCCCCTGAAGAGCACTGGTATTGGATGCTGGTGACTGACTGGGAGATTTTTGCATTTTAATTAAATCACCTAAGTCAAGATGGTGCTTTCGGAAAAAAAAAAAGAAACCATAAATAGTCTTTCCACATGGGAAAAGCATTTTCCCCTCAAAGAAATAAGGTTAGTAATATTCTAACCTCAGCATTTTTTATTTGTTTAGTTTTTATACTTTGGCCTTTGTTGAGCATAAAACTGCCACGCTGTCAGTGTGGGAAAACAAGGTTCCTCACTGTGTCCTCAGCATCCAGGGGACCGGGCTGGAGGGCACAGGAGGCATGAAATATGGATGTGTTGAATGGGAATATGTGAACCCATCATGGGAATGTCCTTTCTAGAGAGTTCTGGTGCCTTTTTCTTCCCCCTATGCTGGCTTGGTTCCCCTTTCTCTCTCCATGCTGGTCACCTCACCATTTTCTAACTTGTTCTATCCTGACACGGGCAGATAGTCCTGCTTGAGAGAGAGAGTTGTTACGATGTTGGCAGGCCCCCTATATTGTCTTTTTAAATGGCTGTCCTGTGTCCACTTGTTGGGAGAAGATCCTGGAGCCTCCCCGGTCTTTCTGGAGGAGCAAATTCACATTTCTGCTTTACCCTGGCACCTCCTTGCCTAGAGCTAAGCGGATGGCAGCATAATCACAACCCCGGGCTAAATGAAGGATGAAACTAAACTTGGAGCTGGAAGCTTGTAAAATTCATTTACAAATATTTTTCATGCACCTGCATTATGTCACATACTGTGGTAAGTGGCTGGGGAGATAGCAGCGAATAAGACAAATTCCCTGCCCTCGGGGAGCTGCCTCTCCAGTGGGAAGGGCAGATAATGCACATGGAACAGCCACACGGGCAGCCAAGAGAAAAGGGGAGAGGGAGCAGCGAGCGCAAAAGCCCCAAGGCAAAAAGACGGGGAAGGAGAGAAGGAGAAGAGATCAAGGAAGGACAGGGTAATCCGGGAGTGCCAGGTCCTGGCGGGCCTTGCTAGTCATAGCAAAGACTTTGGTTTTACTTGGAGTAATGGAAAGCCACCGAGGTTTTTGAGTCCATGGATGCTGTGGTCTGAACGTGTCCCCCAAGTTCACGACCATGAACGAATTGATGCTGCTGTCACGGGAGTGGGTTCCCTGAGAAAGGATGAGTTGAGCCCGCTTACCTCCTCCCTCTCTCCCGTGCACGCTCTCTCGCCTTTCCACCTTCCCCGTGGGTTGACACAGCAGGGAGACCTCGCCAGATACAGGCCCCTGGCCTTGGACTTCCCGGCCTCCAGAACTGTAAGAAATAAACCTCTTTTTTTAAAAAATAAATTACCCAGTCTCCAGTATTCTTTTACAGTAGCACAAAACAGACTAAGACAATGAATTTTTTCTGAGCCCCCATTTGAAACTATTGTATACTAAGGAATCTCTTGGCTAAGGCTTCACATGCTGTACTAGGATTGTTAGCACTAAGACTCCAGGAAAGAGAATTCAATTTAGCTCTGTAATCCTACTAGCCACAAACCCAAGAATACTAGTCAATGCCGTTTTAAGAGATGGCTTCAAGCAGAATGAACTCTTCTTAAAAATCTATAGCTATAGCCCAGAGTTGGCTTTGGGTGGACCAAGACTTTTCTAAGACTGACATTGATTGAAAATCTGTTAAGTGTCATCCAGGCATCCTGCCAGGGAAAGAGACAAGTAAGACAGGGCCTTGCTGTCAGACCCTCCCTGTCTACAGTTGTGTCGCCCAGTGCAGTAGTGGCTCTGGAGCACTTGAAAGGCCGCCAGCAGTAAAATACATCCCAGTTTCTCATGTGAAAAAAAGAATGTAAAATACTAATTAACAATTTTTTTAAAAAATTAGTACATGTTGTAATGAAATTTTTGAAGTAATGTGTCAAATAAAACATATTGTTGCAATCTCATGTTTCTTTTTACTATTCTAACGTGACTAGTAGGAAATACAGAATTGCACATGTGGCTCAAATTATATTTCTGCTGGACAGTGCTAATCTAGAGGGAGGGTGTTTTCCTTTGTCCCTTGGTTGGTTGGTTGGAATTTTTATTTTTGCTTTTTTTTGTTGCCACTATTAATGGATCTCAGATTTTAAGAGTTTAATCCTTTTCTGGGAAGAACTACTTGGGCTCTCTTGGGAGCCCTCGGTCTATCCCATTTCATCCAAGAGCAAAAGAGAACATTTTGAGAAGTAAAAAGTAACTTCTATAACTCTGTAACTTTTAAAAGCCTGAGCATGTTTATAATAGAGTGAGCAAACCTCTTTAACAGCCTCTAGTGGATGAGGAAGGGAATGAGCCACAAGTCTTTCTTTTTAGCTTTTTATTATGGAAACATTTCAAGTATACATGAAAAGTAGCATGGTATAGTAGACTACCATGTACTCCTCACCCAGCTTCAAGAATGGGTATCTCATCACCAATTTTGTTTCATTTGTACCCCTACCCACTGTCCCTTTTCCAAATTACTCTGGAAGCAAACCCAGACATTATATGTCATCCGCAAATATTTCAGTACATGTCTCTAAAAAGTAAAGGTTCTTTGTAAAATGTAACATAACCACAATAACATTATCATACCTAAAAATTAGCCATAATAACTTAATATCATTAAATATCAGATTAATATCCAAATTTCCAATGGCCTCCTGTCTTTTTAGTTTATTTGCATCAGATCCAAGTAACATCCACATGTTGCATTTCATCGCTGTACCTCCTAAGTTTCAGGCTCCCCTCAAGCTCTTTGGCTGCACTGGCTTCATTCTCAGCTTCCTCCTTTATAATGTGGGTATAAGACAACCAGTCCAGCCCCCCACGTCTTAGAATATGTCTCACTGATCTCCTTCGTTCAGTAGCAGTCACATGTTCATCTCTGAACCAGTCACTGCAGCCTGGGAACCCCAAGGCCAGCGCTGGTCACTTTTTACCCCTGGAGTCAGAGTAGGATTACCCCGGGTTTGCATCATAATCCCAAAAGACACAACAATCCTGAACACCATAATCCTGAATGTTGAAATCCCAGAAGATCAAAATCCCTAAAGTCTAATTCTCTATATTCTAAAGCCTAAAATCCCTAATGTCTAAAATCCTGAAAATCACAATCACGAGATAGCTGCATCATGTTAGGCCAGCTCTTATGAACTGTTACCATGCATTGCCCATAAGCTATCCCTGTGATACACTTTTCATATGTTGAATGTTTTAAAGTATTTTTCTTTTGCTTTTTTTTTAGTTTTTTACCACTATTTTAAATTGCTAGCATTATTTTCTGTATTTTGCTATGCTATATATCTTACGTTTGCATCATTTCCAATACTGAATGTATAAATTTGTAGAGACTTTTAGAGAGTTCTAATTAGTTTTATGTGTTTTTTTGCAAATTCATCTCCACGAAAATTTATTATCACAACATTGACTTTGTAAGTATTATGTGTGTATGTAAAAACATTGAAACTTCCTCAGTAAATGAAGGAATGTCCTTTTTTGTACATCTCCTTTGTGAAAGAAAATTTCTCAAGATCTCAGCTCTTTGGGCGACTGTGTATGCAGTGGTGACCCATCACGGTTTTTGACTGATCTCGTCAAAAGACTGGTTGTTTGTCACGGTATTTCAGATAACCAGAATTATAAAGCTGGGTGCACATAATTACCAACCATAGTGATTTTCGTTTATATATTTCCCTTTTTGACCTATTTCTTCATGAATACGGTTTGCATGCTCTCATTACTGTTACACCTGTGCAACTGTCGCTTAGTATACCTGAGTGTTTGTGCTTGTAAAAATACGTATGCTCTTATACCCTATGTTATCGTGTAAAGTGGCCTTTGAAGTTTTCTGCTGTGTTTTTATGTTTCTCAAATATATCCCCTTTTAAAAATGTAAATAAATGTCTTTTAAATCAATTTTTGTTATTTTTTCCAAAATTTTATTTTCAGGATTTTGATATTTTAGGATTTCAACATTTGGGATTATGGCATCTGGGATCATGTCTTTCATAGTTAAATTCAGCTCTGACCCTGCTCTATTTAATGTTAGCATAGAATAGAGAGTTTGGGTTTTCCAGCCCCAAGGCTCCAGATTATTTGATTCTCAACCATCTGAGTTGCAGATCACAGGCAAAAAAAGGTCTCTATTAACGAAGCCCTATTTTTTCCTTCTGTGCCTGAATTTTCAGCCAAAATCTCTCTCTTTCCTGTGGATATTACTAAAGGCCACCAGAAGTAGCCAACACACTCCAACATTCTAAATTTTTTTCCTACTGACTCCTTTAATAGTGCACCATCAGTAGGCTCGTGTGAGACCAAGGATTCAGTAGGTGGCAGCGGAACTAGCAATTCTGCTGTCATATACCAAGGACTGCCAACTTTCCAGCCCAGGCAGGCCACACTAGCCCACACGGGCTTTCCCTCAAGCGTCATGAGCCAGTTGCACATTCTAGGGTTAGTCACATTCAACACTCACTTCTAATACCAATTCCTATATCACTTAAGATTCTTTGTATTGCTAGTGAAAGAAAACCTGACCATACGAGCTTAAACAGAAAATAAAGAATTTACTTGTTAATGTTATTTTAACAAGTCTAGGGCTAACTTCAAGTATAGAGAGGTTCAGGGCCCAACCAATAACATCAGTACTTGATTTTACTCCACCTCCCAGTTCCCCATTTTGTTGCTCTTGGTTTCACACCCCATGTGGGTGAAGGATGCCTGCAGCAGGCCCAGCCCTGCATCCTCAGACATCCAGGGCCAGCCTTCTCCCTCAGGAAGAGGACCTGCCTCTGGCACAAATTTCCTTGATTCTGATGGTATCACCGGCTGTCACCAAAAAATCTCCATAGCCAAAGGAATCTAAGGCTCTGATTAGCCAGCCCTGAATCACGTGCCGTTCCTGTATCTGGAGTAGAAGTGGACGCCTCTGGATCCACCTGGTCTGAGAGTGAGGGAGGGATAATTCTCCAAACAAAAAACCAGCCAAACAAAAGGCATCATTATAAGTAGGGTGAATGGTTGCCGAGCTGCCAAAACACATATTGCAAAATTTTCCCCCAGGTAAGATTGTACCGATTTATATTAACAGGGCATGGAGTACAATAAAATTTGTTTTTAATTTCTCTATATTTTTGAGATTATTTTTAAATGATCGACCCTTTATATAACCATACTGATAATTACAAGGGGGAGAGAATTATTCCTTTATTTCTGCTCTTTTAAATTATGTAATTCCCATCTTTTAACATTTTGAAAGTAGATTCCTTTCACAGTAGATGCATACATGTAACCTGGTAGTGTTTCTCTTTCCCCTTAAAATGCTATAAGGAGGGCATTCTGCTATTGAAGAAGGTGTTTTAGAATTGAACAAATATAGCGTTATAAACATCGTTCCACTACTAGGGCAAATACTACAGTATAACAACAGTCATGGAAACACAACTTGAAAAAGCCAGAATTATTAAAAAACGAATGTTCCTATATTTTATACGTCTTGCTGTTGCACTGATACAGTCTGTGTTGATTTGGGGCCACTGCAGGAGGGTGGTTGGCTGTGATTCTTCAGCACGTTTCTAAGACTGGTGAGACCTACGCTATTATTTTATGATATTCTGTCTGCTCTTGGTTTTTTTCTTTCTATAGATTCATATGGAGGATTCCTTATGTGATTGGCCTTTGGTTATAATATAATAGCCACAACACAAACACTGACCTCAGCTTCTCCCCTCCATATCGCATTTTCTCTCTACCCCTCTTCCGTCCACCTCTTATAGGAAGGAGTTAGATGGAATCATCTTTCTGAACCTAAACTGAAGTTTAGAATGGTAACAGCACTGGCTCCAGAAGCAGAGCCCAGGCTTCCGGCCCAGCTCTGCTGCTGCCAGCTCCGAGACACAAGACACGGGCAGGCCACTTAACTTCTCTGGATCCCTGTCTCTTGGGGCTGGTGTGGACTTTGATCTCTGCAGTCTTCGTCAGCCTTAAAATTCCTTAAGAATGTCATGGGGCGTGGTGGCTCACACCTGTAATCCTAGCACTCTGGGAGGCCCAGGTGAGAGGATCGCTTGAAGTTAGGAGTTCAAAGAACAGCCTGAGCAAGAGCAAGACCTTGCCTCTACTAAAAATAGAAAAATATTAGCAGGGCATGGTGGTGTGCTCCTGTAGTCCCAGCTACTCGGGAGGCTGAGGCAGGAGGATCACTTGAGCCCAGGAGTTTGAGGTTGCTGTGAGCTAGGCTGATGCCATGCACTCTATCCTGGGCGACAGAGCAAGACTCTGTCTCAGAAAAGCCAAAAAAAACAAACAAACAAAAAAAAAACACGTGGCTGTTGGAAAAGCCGACACTCATCTGGGAACACTGTTACATCCAACACCTCACCATTACGGAGGAGGCTGGAAAGCTCCCCTGCCCAGCATGTGATCTCGCCCGGTCTCCATCTTTTCCTGCCTTATTTCCTTTATCTTTTTATTTCCTCTCCTTCCTTTCTGATTTTTTTTTTTAACTTTCTTAACTCATTTTTCTCTTCCCATTGCCCAATGACATAAACCACCCGCACTGCATCGACTGCGTGCATTGGTAAGCCCACCGATGGGCTAAGGGTTTTACCCACTGATCTTTCCTGTGGAAAATTTCTCCTGAACAGCTTTTCCCATGAAGGCTTAAGTCTAGTCTGGTATTTGTTATTTACTGATCCAGGGGGAACAGTCCTAAGCTTTTAAGGGAATGTTATGTTATGGAAGAATTTGCAAGAGATACTGATTTTCTTTTTCATTTGACAAACACCGTTTATTGAGCTGAGCTCAGTGGCTCATGCCTGTAATCCCAGCTATTTGGGAAGCTAAGGTGGGAAGATTGCTTGGGGCCAGGAGTTTGAGACCAGCCCGGACAACATAGTAGGAACCTGTCTCCAAAAAACAAAACAAAACAGAACAAAACCCCACTATTTATTAGGTACCTACCAGGGGTCAGATGCTGCATTAGATGCTGAGGTAACAGCAGGAAAGAAATGGACAAGGTCCCTGTTCTCATGGAGGTTGAATTCTAGGGGAGAAAGATACAAGGAAATAAACAATTAAATAAAATGCCAATTGGTGGTGTGTGCTATGCATAAAAGAAAACAGGAGCAGAATGGGACCTGAGGGAGGGCATTTTTGCTGACATCTGAGGAAAAAGGAGGAACCAGGAAATGAACGTATCAGGCAAGAGGGCTTGCAAGTATAAGACCCCAAGATGAGAATGAACTTGGTGCATTTAAGGAACAGAAAGAACTGAAAGGTAAATTAGCAAAAAGGAATGTTATTTAAGATAAAGTCAGAGAGCTAGAAAGAGCTCAGATCTTATGGATTCCTGTGGGCTTAGGCAAAGGATTTGGATTTTTTAAGTGCATTGAGAAACCGCTGGAGGGTTTTAAGCAGAGGATTTATGTCCTATTGCACATAGTGGACACTTCATAAATGTGTCCAAAGTCAACTGCAGGAATCAACCCAAACTCTCCAAAGTTGACTGCGGGAATAGACCCCAAATCTACACACCTACGCCCTTGCATGTCTTGAGGGCTGCAGCTTTCTATGTGACATAATGCCTACTGAGCTTTCCCTAATGAATGGGAGTAGCCATGAACAGTATGTGTGTGAGTGAGTGTGTGTGTGTGTGTGTGTGTGTGTGTGTATGTGTGTGTGTGTGTGTGTGTATCTTGGGGTGTCTTACTTAGAGAACTACAAAATAATTCTGTAAATACATAGCGAATCATCATATTGCCCATGTTCTCTTTTTAGACCCAACTATAGTTAGACTTCCCCAAAGATCCACTCAGGCATTTACTTGATATTTGATCAAGTTTTCTGTTTTCCTGAGGGTCTGTAGCAGGGGAAGTGGATGATAGCTGCAGGCCTCCACCTCTGCCCAGCCCTCATGCCTGTGTGTATTTATTCATGTTCCTAGTCCCGGCGTTACACAAGAGGAATGGAGTCCCTGCCTTCTGGCAGCTCCGGGCAAAGGAGAGGGCTCTCAGACACTAATCCTTGGATACACACTTGCAGGAACTGTGCCCATGGCCTGGCATCATGGAACTGCTCATGCCACTAGACTCATACCTTAGAGAATTTTGAGTCTGAAAGGTCCTCAGATGTCATCTATCCCAGTACTCCTCCGTAGGAGCACTTCTGGGATTTTCGGTGGGACAGTCCTAAGCACCATAGGAAATTCCACATCTCTGGTCCCGCCTGGGAGTCCTACAGGCCCCTCCTCCCACTGTTCCCACCCACTTCTCCCCGCCCCCAGCTGGAAATGCCTCCACGCGTTTTCAACAGCTATACCTGACTTGAAAACCTCGTGTCTAGCCGCGTCCTGTCATTTTACAGGAAAGGGAATGTTGGACAACTCGCCATCTTTTCATGCTCTCTTCCTCTTCACCCAGCAGAATCAGGACCCGAAGTTCAAATTTTACAATGAAGCTAGTTTCTGAAATATGCCTCTGTTTTTCATTTTTTCAACAGATACTTCTTTCTCAGAGTTAACATGGCGTATGTTGCAAATGTAAGTCTGAATCTTCCAGATGGGCCAAGAAAAAAATCACGAGTATTTTAGATTGTTCTCTACGTAACTCAAGGTTTCGATATAGTGTTTTCCGCACATATTCCATTGCCGTCCACCTCGTGGAGTTTCTTAAGAATGGAAAACCTGACTCTCCTCCTTCTTCCCTCATTGTCTCTGTGCTTTCGTCAGGCATCTTCTGAGAGAGTTATTGTTGCCCCACTAAGCGTGGAGGACACAAACAAAGCATTTTGGCATAGAAAGGGATCTGCAGCTGACTTGAGCGTATATTATTTATCCTGCATGGGCCCCAAAATAGTATTTCAAAAGTCATTTGCCTTATACACCTGACCTGCTCTCTTCACTGGCACTTGTAACTTTCTCCCTGCACACTTGAATGCTCTGTAAATGAGAAGAAAAATCACTTAGCCTAATTATCAGTATAGTTAAGAGCTTTTATCTCTTGAGCGACTTTTTTCCTTATTACTAAATATGCTAGTATTTAGCGATGCTTTCAAACAGAATTTCCTAAAGGACTCTCGAGTCCCATGAACAGTAATTTTTTTGGTGGTGTCTAGAATAAAGCTAACTGGATGGAGGTGCCGATCTGCACTCGTCACTGTACCAAACAGCTGTAGTACACCTTGTGGGAAAGGGAAACACTTAATTTTTTAAATTTAGGGTTTTTTTCCTTGTTTGCTTCTTAAGCAAAACCAATGTAGTTTCTTTTTCTGCAGCAAAGGAGGAAGGAACAAACAACAAATTAATCAGACAGGAAGCGAATACCCACAGAAGGACGTCTGCCTCTGACTCAGTATGTCACAGTTAACAAGAGGCCAGAGCTTGTCCAAAATGGCTGTCCGAAAACGACCCCACGTTTGCGTTAGAAGATGATGCCTTTCTCAGGGACAGTGTTCTCTCTTGGCTCTTGTCTCACTTGCTCTCTGTTGGCCTGTGTCCCCGATCATGGCTTCCAACAGTACCCTTTAACGGTAAGAAAAATGATATTCAAACTAAATGTATTTCCTTTATCAGCCAAATGGCTGATAATGGGCCATAGCATGTTGAGATAAAATTGTTTAATTTTTCAGTAGAAGATCATGTGGTCTATTCCTGTTGCCCAGAATGCTAGTTTTACCACTAGGGTGATTGTGGGTGATTCATAACTTGGGTTTTGAGCCAAAGTGTAGGCAGGATTTTCAGTAGAAATTTTCCTGACCACTGGAAAAGTTAGGATCCACAGGAATCTTCCTTCCCCATTTTCCCATTTAATGAATGGGGGTGTCTGTCAGTAAACGTGCTTTCGCTGTGTGGTATAGTCGTCCACACAACTGCCTTTGAATCTCAGGTTTGGCCAGCAATAGTAAGTGCTTTTAAAGTAAAAAGCATCAGCGGAAGCTTCACACGAAAATACCATGGAACTAAGCCGTTGCAGTTCTATTGCTGTAGAACGTGTTACTTAAGTTCAAATCCCAACTAAACCCTTTCTGAGCAGTCTTTTAGAATAATTCTGCTTACATTACAGCAGTGCAGTGCACAACCACTATTGCAAATCAAATTCTGTAGCATTCGTTATAACTATATACATTTAATGTGATTAATATTTTGGCATAAAATATTGTGATTTTAAACTTTCAAGCCATGTACTCAGACCTACAGAGCAGAATTAGGGAAACTTTTTGTATTAAAAAATTTTTTTTCTAGGCTGTTATGAAAAAGCAACTTGACTTATGTTTCTTTTTCCCCATGGAGAAATAAAATAAAGCTTTCAAAAACTAAGAGGGCACATGCAACTTTAGGCAATAAGTATAAGTTCTTTTAAATAATTTAGTGGCAGACTGAGCACAGTGGCTCATGCCTGTAATCCCAGCACTTTGGGAGGCCAAGGTGGGAGGATCACTTGAGGGCAGGAGTTTGAGACCCCAAGCTGGGTGTGGTGGTGTGTGCTTAAAGTCCTTGCTGCTCCGGACGCTGAGGAGGAAGGATTGCTTGAGCTCAGGAAGTTGAGGCTACAGGGAGCTATGATCACACCACTGCTTTCTAGCCCAGGCAACAGAGTGAAAGCCTGTCTGAAAAAAAATTTTTTTTTAATTTAAAGAAAGACAATGGAGAAGTGATCAATGAAGAAGAGGCTGCAGAAATATTTTAATTTAAAAAAGTAGGCCAGCTTGGTAGAGAGAAAGATGAAAGGCAGGGGAAAGGATAAGAGAGGATAGTGAGAAAGGAAGATGAGAAGCTAGGGAAAGGTTTCGAGGGGATTAGTGTGGAAGCCGTATTTGGACTGTGGGTCTTAGAGTATAATGGGTTAACTTCATAAAGTTGTGTTACTTCTGAACTGAAGCATCATCTAGTCAAAACTCTTCTTTCTGTAGATCTAAAGAGGTCAAATGATTTACCTAAAATCAGGTTTTCTAAGGCTCTTTGAAAAGTTTATTCATGGGTTAATTTTTCACAGTCCCTTACTCCAAAAGCTAGATTTTTAAAGGTTACTCATACGCTGGATGAAATGAAATATTCAGAGAACTCCCTGTGGAGAAAATTAGTCCTTGGGGTCCAACAGCAATTTCACTCTGATCTTTGAGGAAATCAAATTGTAGAGCTGGCCTATAGGCTGGAAGTTCCCCAACCTATGTCAAAATACAATATAAGAGGAAATGACCTACCTAATTCCTGGACCCTTCAAGTTTTATGCCCTTTTGAATTCTGTTTAACATTTCATGAACACATCATTTATTTGGCAGTTTCTGGCTATTTACATTGTGATGCATTTCTGGTTTAAGGTTTGATTCATTTTGTTTTTCCAAATTGTCATACATGCACTTCTTATTGAAAAGAACATTTCTCCTGGACTGTCATAAATACCTCTGTCTGTATTTTGCAGCCATCAGTCCTGAAAATTAAAAGTGAAAAAAAAAATGTTAGAATAAGGAATGTTTTAATCAGTATGCTTTTCTGTAAAATTTAAAATGCCCTTTATATACATCTCCCTTCACCGTTCGTCTGTAATACCGAGGTTTGCATGGGTGTACACACGTGGGCTAAGGTTTAAATCACCTCGTGTTTTCTTTTTCTCATGGTTAAATGGGAAAGACAGTAACATTTATTGACCACTTACTATGTGTTAGGCTGTATACTTTTGCTTATTTTATTTTTCAAAAATGGTTAATACTTACTAAGTATCGCCTCATGTAACTCTTGAACAACCCTATTAAGTAAGTGCTATTATCCCCATTTTATTTCCGAAACTAGACTTAGAGAGGCTAAGTCGTTTGCCCAAGGCCACCTAAAAAACTAAGTGTGGAGGAAGTTTTCTGAATGGCAAGAGCTTTTTCCACAAGTGCAGTTTGGAGGCAATGTGATAAATTGTACGAGTTCTTGAGGTTCTTTTCCGGTTCTGGGGATCTGGGATTACAAATACTCTGCTTTTTGTGTCACGACAACAGTAAATGTCTTTAAAACAAATAATCTCAAGTAAAACATTTTCCATTTTAAGTCTTTGGCTTTTTCGGCAGGAAATTTGGTTATATTACAAGGCTATTGTTTCAATGATAAAAATGAATACAATATGTCAAATGTGTTAACATATATGCTGTGTGTGTGTGTGTGCACGTGTGTGTGTGTGTGTGTGTGTGTGTGTGTGTGTGTGTTTAGTGGAGAGCAATGGCAGATCTTAACCTTCTGGTACAGGTCATTGAACACTGCCTATGAAAAAAAAATTTTTTTAATCCTCTGGTAGAACTAAATGTGTTGCTGACAATTTAGGAAGGCTTTTGCTTTGAGATTTGAGCCCCTGAAAGAAATGGGAAGTAGTGGGAGAAAAACCGACACTTTTTAGCTGTCTGGATAAAGTAAAAAGGCTTTCCTTTCCCTTTCCCTCAGTTAAATGCCAGATAAGTCATCTAGCTAACCTGCATTTTCACCATTGAAAGGGTCTTTGGTGTGTATGAGTTTGTATTCATTTTTAATTAAATATGTACACTAGTGGATTAAAAGATAATTTTGCTTTATAGCAACCTTTATTTCCCCAACGGTTACTCTTACAGTAAAACCGTTTGTGTCCAAGCTCCTAGCCAATCTTAATGACATTGTAGATGCTTCAAAATGTCTTCTTTGAAAAATGCCTTTCCCACCCTTCCCAAAATAACTCCACTGTTTATCTGAAAGAACTCTAAAAGAAGTGTTTTTTAAATGGCCAGGGACCCTCTAAGTACAGCATAGACTTAAACCTTTACCACTGAGAAGACAACCTAAGCAGAAGTCACTTAAGATCCTGTTTTAAATGATGGTCAACTGAGAAAAGAGCAAGTGTATTTTGAGAAAGGAGGGATTCCATGTTGAGCAGGGGAGTGTTCCACATTCGGCTCCAGTGGAGAATAACGACGAATAATAACTAGCGGGTGAGGCTGTTGATTTGCTTGTAAAGGAAAGCTTGTTTCTCTTTTCTGCCTTTTGCGTCCTCTGGGGTCCAGCCGCCTTATCTGTTTCCCCTCTTGTGTGGATGGCCTCATTGCTCTGAGGAGGCGCCTCAGCCTGGGGAGAGGAAGAGCAGCAATAATAGAAACAAACCTTTCTGCAAAGGTATTAAAAGTTTCTAAAATGGCCCAACGACATGCTGGGGGGAGGGGCGGGGAGAGGCGGGGATGTTGCACAGTGACTCGCATCATCGAATAGAAACTCCGGGCAACTGCAGCTGTGAAAAGATCGTGTTAAAGAAACAGGATGACTGTGGTTTACTGTGAGCATCAATTTTCCTGTTGAGCATTTTTACAGGAAGTTGCAGAACAAAGCCAAATTCATCTTAATTAGTTGTAATGGTTTTCAGATCTTAAATACATCCAACTAAGTTTGCATCATGGACGACTCTCTGAAGAATAGAATCAAGAATAATTAGAAGTAGGAATCCCAAAGCTGCATGCTTTTTAAAATTCAAGATTTTAGCGGCAATTTGAGTTTGCTAAGTGATTTTATTTTTGCAGTGTAACTTGGAGTGGATTCATTGCCTTTGCAAAGAGTGCTGCTGCAATTATTTTTTATGGTTGTAATAACTCAGCATGAATTTAAGAACCTTTTTGCATTAAAACAATGTTGAGTCACATGTATTATAAATTTTCTTCTGTTAATATTTTTTGGTCAAACAATCGTATGTGTATGTATGTGTATGATACATGTAAAGAGGGAGAGAGAGCTCTGTGTTGTGTGTGTGTATTTGCAAGCTGGAAGGATATATACATCAAAATAACACGAGTTATTAGTAATCCCCAACCGTTTTTTCATCTAAAATCTAATTATTATTGAGTGCTTCTGCGGTTAAATACAACTTTAGTGTTTCATTTTTATCTTTGTGTATTTTTGTGTTGTCTGTTCTCTACAGCTCTCCTTCTGGAAGCAAGAGGGAAAAAAAGTCTCAAAAAAACCCCACAAATAAATGTAACCTGCAGAAGCCAAAAGCGCATGAGAAATACATACATGAAACTCAGTTAAAACGTTATATATAAAGTAAAATATAAATGAGTGTAAACAAAAATAAGACAAAGAATAGAAAATAATGAGGGCAAGAGAGCAGATGGGTCTCTGAATCTGTCCAGATGTATTAGTTCTTTTTTTTTTTTTTTTTTGAGACAGAATCTGGCTTTGTTGCCCGGGCTAGAGTGCCGTGGTGTCAGCCTAGCTCACGGCAACCTCAAACTCCTGGGCTCAAGGGATCCTCATGCCTCAGCCTCCCGAGTAGCTGGGACTACAGGCGTGCGCCACCATGCCTGGCTTTTTTCTATATATATATTTTTTAGTTGTCCTGATCATTTCTTTCTGTTTTTTAGTAGAGATGGGGTCTCGCTCTTATTCAGGCTGGTCTCGAACTCCTGTCCTTGAGCGATCCACCCGCCTTGGCCTCCCAGAGTGCTAGGACTACAGGCGTGAGCCTCTGCGCCCGGCCCAGTTGTATTATTTCTGATACCGTCCTCCTGCCCCACTCCCACACATGCACCAGATAAAATCCCCCCTCTATTGATTCAACCATTTCAGAAAAAAAAAGTCCACTTTCCTCCCATTCGTTTTAGGTAGGATAGTATTTAAGGATTACTTTTAGCAAAATTTATGTAGAGCAAATTGCTTTATATTTTTGGCTAGTCCAAAACGGTGATATAACTGAATCACGCCGCTCCCGTCTTCTCTGATAGAACCCTCCTCACCCAGGATGAGAGCATGGCCTTCTGGGGATTGTCAGCTGTGTTCTCTGGAGGATTGTGGGAAATCTCTCTCTTCCTCATGTCATTCTGTAGTGTGGACCTCACATGGAGAGATCTAGAATGAATTTTAAGTTGGCTATGAAACTAAGAAACAGTTTATTTAAATAACTAGCCCATATTTTTGATCCCAAGGAGATAGATCATTTTACTTTCAGGGAAAATTCTGCTTTCCTAGATGAGCACATTGAAGAAGAAACCGTGCATTTCTGGGGCACGTCTGGACTGAACCGTGGGCTGGGGTTGAGCCTCTAGCTGGCCATGCCGTTAGGGAGAATGTGTGCCCTGTACTGGTGGGGAGTGGGCCGAGCAAGTCCCTTTCTCCCAAGGTGTCCCCTTGTAACGAAAGTGACATGTTTAGCAAACAGGGTACAGGCTGCAAGATGCCCTGGTTGGTCTGAAATCTGTGTGTGATCCTTGATATGAGTGTTGAACATTGATGTTGACCTAGTAACATTGTAGGAAAACCAACAATGCCATTCATTCACAGAACTAGGAAATCCAGAATTTCCAAATATTGATGTATATTTGTGTGTGTGAGTGTATATGTATGTGTGTAGGCAGCAAAGAAGAACCAAAAATTGAATTTTTAAACTCATTTATGCAAATTATTCTGCTCTGTTCTCTAAACCCATAAAGCCACTTCCTTTACAAAAGATTTATCAGTAGATCTCTCCCCTTACCTCAACTATTTTTCACCTAATATTTGATGATTTTTGAATGATTCATTCTGTTTTTAAATAAAGCATTGGTAATCACTCACATACTCTAGGGTTCAGGCTGATTTTTAAAATTTTTTTAATGTGTGACAATCTAGAAATATCTTGAGTAAGAAATAAATTGATGGATATTTTATTCAAAAGCCATTATCTTGTTATATCCATAATAGATAATAGACGAACATGGGTTGTTAATAATGTATTCGTCCACTAGGACTGCCATGATAAAATACTACAGACTGGGCAGATAAATAACAGAAATTTGTTTTCTCCTAGTTCTGAGGGCTAGAAGTCCAAGATCAAGGTGACAGCAGGTTTGGTTTCTCCTGGGGTCTCTCTCCTTTGCAAAGGCTGCCTTCTCACTGTGTCCTCACGTGGTCCTTCCTCTGCCTGTGCGCATATCTGATGTCTTCCTCTTCTTAAAAGGACTCCAGTCTTACTGGATTAGGTACCCAGGTCTCGTGTTCTCACTTTTTCATTCCATAAACCACACTGGTAAAAGCCCAAAGGACTCCTATGACATTTTATGCATTTTTAAATGCATAAAATAAAATACAGAGAATTTCAGAGGAAACTAATTATGTTAAAATAGGTACTTCTTTATTAATGGTTTAAACAATAAGATCTAGCAACAGATCTAAACATTGCCAGAATTTTCAAAATTGTGGACCTGTAATTGTAATATGACGTGAAAATATAATATCATGTGAGAACTACATGGTGAAAGAATCGCAGGTATTGTGGTTTGTGACCTACATTCATAATTGAAGGAAATGCTAAATTTCAATTATCGCTTAGTAGAAATAATAGCTACTTTTTTTCATCCAAGTTCACGACCGCTTGAATTCTGTCCACTGACCCTGCAGGTGGAGGATCCAGGCAGGAATGGCTTCCCCGTGCCCTAGTGCCAAGGCCTTCAGTAAGGTCCAGCTCTGACTCCGCTGTGGGCGGTTAACTCCATGCGAGGAGGGAAGCCCCTACTCTCCCAAAGCCTTCGGGTTCTGCTTCACTGGGGAAGTTGGAGGCGGTCAGGAAAATAAGTCCTAGTACTTAACGCTAGCAAGGTCCCCTGAACTAGGACTGATTCTTTTGCTCAAACCTCACGATGCATTAAGGGTGATGCTGGGGGCCATACCAATGGCAAGCACTTGGCTAAGTAGCACGAAGACAGCAAAGGCTGGTCTTTGAGTGCACCAAAGATAAGGACTCACCACACATCCCATCTCATCCATGTGATACCTGGTGCTTTCATCCATACCCTACTTTGCGCCAGGTATTGGGAGACTAGGTGGAGTCCACAGGCTGGTGGGAAAGCAACCAAGAGAGGGCCTGGCATGCAGCACCATGAGCTTGGTCTTCTTTGATCCATGGGGTGAGTGAGGTGGCAGGACCGAAGTCTGGGGTTTCTCACACACTTCCCTTGAGACCCCCAGCCTGTAGAAATCCAGAACATGCCCAGCGGCTATTCGGCTGAAAGGAACAAGGAGTACGTGGGGACCTGTCACCCCCTTTTAGCACTGAAGTGGGAATGGGCATGGTTCATCTGGACGGGAGCGAGAGGTGGGGGCAGGGAGAGAAGCTGCAGAAGTGGAGGAGGAGGGCGCTTGTTCTGCACCAGCCGGGGCAAAGTGAGAGCGCTCGCGCGCAGATCCTCTCCAGGCTGCTACCTAAGGTAGCCTGGAGGGGAAGGCCGCACTTCTTGCAAGACCCCGAAGCCTTTAATAGCTTCTTGCTTCCTGAACCTTGGTTTTGACTGCTTTTGTTTCTGCAGTCTGGCCCCAGCCCCAGCTGTTGCTATTTCTCCCACACTAGCCCTCTGGACCACAAAGTTAGCACAGTCCCCCCTGGAGTTGTGGTACAGAAGTTTATTTATGTCAGTTACTGCACGGACCGTACTAAAACAGCAACAACAGAGAATTGTAAAATAATTAAGGAGGGCTTTCAGGGTGGCAGTCCCCTGAAAGGGTCCCCATTCCACAGTCTGGCCCTTAAGCTGTGCCGGACAGAGGTTCAATTTAGAGTCTGCAACCAGAGACAGACACAGGAAAACCAAACCCATAAAAAGTTCCTATTAGTTGACAAGAAGCCACTCCTTCCCAGGTGTTAGGATGGCAAGATGACAGAAGGTTAGTTGGTGAACATGGATCAGATAAAATAGAGTCCCGAGGGACATTTCATCCACCGAGCATGTGGATGGACTGTTCCCTGGAGCCCATCTCTCAGGCCCACCACCGGGCAGACCAGGCTACCCCTCTTCCTTGGTAAGCCACCTTCCCCAACTCGATTCATAGCATTGATCTGGCTCCAGCATCCTTCACAGGTAGTTGGCACCAAATTCAGTTCACTCTGTCCTTCCTCCTGGTCCTAGGAAACACCTGACTCTGGGGCCTCTGAACGTGCCGTCTGTGGCTGTGGAGAGCCCCCTTTATAGAGAGCCACCTGCCACAGGCTACAGGCGCCCGACCTTGCTGGCAGCCCCCACTTGGCTCGTGGAAACAATAGGTCATGCAGAAAAGACCAATTTAAGGAACACATTTGGAAAGAATCCTGTCTGAGATAGTCTCTTACTGAAAAACAGATTACAATCTAGTTAACAGGTGAGGTGTAGCACTAATTAGCCTGCCTAAAAATGCTTATTAGATCATTAAAAGGACTTGATTTGAACGAATTGCCACAGGGCTTTTTAGAGAGTGACTTAATTTCTGAGTCTCAGTGTGCTCATCTGTGAAATGAGCACTATCGAGCCAGCTTGGGGTGTCGTCGCAGGAGTGACAGACAATGCGAGCATGGCGCCTGGGTCCAGCTCATTCTCCATAAAGCACAGCTGCTGTTGCTGCCATGGAAGTTTTAAAAATTTCAATTTCCAGACAGCCCACTTGAAACGGAACTGTTCCAAACTGTGTTCTTGTTTTCCAGCAGCTGTGACGAGTCCAGCAGTGTCCTTGTCAATTCCATTTCTGTTCACGGCAAACCATCTAGCATTATTTTAATTGTGTCAAGGTACAAATTTTCCACATTAACTTTTAGTGATTGAACTAAATTAATATTTTCAATTCTAAGAAATTGTTTCCTGCACTTAAGAGACTATCGAGAATTTTTAAAAAATAATAATTCTGCTGTTTGAAACTTGGGGCACATTTTCCATGGAAATAATGTTACTCAGGTGGCCCGTGTCCCAGGCTACCCATTGTTTAAGGCTCAGACTCTATAATAGAGCTTTAGTGCACGTGAGTTGCCCGGGGATCTTGCTAAAATGCTGAAGCACATTCAGTGAGGGGCAAGAGTGGCTGAGAGTGGATGTTTCTAGCAGCTCCTAGGTCAGCTGCCTATCTGGGAATATACTTTTGAGTAGCAAGGATCAGGTGGGAGAAGCTGGCATGACTTAGGGGTGAGAACAGTGGGTGAGGCGTTGGCCAGGATGAGAGGTTCTGCTGAGGCTGAGGGACAGGACTCAAGGGACTGGGGAAAAGAGTTCACGGCTGGTGTAACTCTTTGGGTGCTTTGCTGTCATCTCTCCTGCCCCTTGCGTTTGCCAGGCTAACCCCTCCACCCTGCTAACCCCCCCACACCCAGCCATGGTCCCCAAACTCTCCCACCCAGCCACAGAGTCTGGCCTTCCCTTCGTTCCCAGAGCAAGCACTCTGCAGAAAGTCTCGGCGGACAGAGGTGCATTTCTGGTGACCAGCCAAGAGTTACAGGCCTGACTCCTGCTTGTGTTCACTTAGGTCTGTAAGGAAATGCTTAGTGGCACAAAGATAGCAATGGCTGGTCTTCGAGTGCACCAAAGATAGTAAGGATCAACTGCACACAGCCCCATCTCATCTGCCTCACTTTTCCCTTCCCCATAGTTATCCTGTCTCCCCTCCCTGGACCACTGTGAGAACTGTGAGGGCAGAACAAAAAGTAAATGTTTCTGTCCCATGTTCCTGTAGTGCAGACTCAGCCCCAGGCTAATGTCAGCAGTCTCCACTAGAGAACCCGAGAAGAAAAACCAACCAGTGGGGCATGGGGTGGGCGGGGTGGGAGAGGGGCATGGAGTGGGCAGGTTGGGAGAGCAAGAAAGGATTTTGTCATGGAAATGAGTGAGGAAGAAGAGCCACTCAAGTGGGTTTGTTTTCCATTGTACTTGGCCGGGATACATTTCCACCAGTTGCAAGAAAACCTTCCCGCTTCGCGCAGCTTGGGGCACTCAATGTGGCTTCCGTTCTCCCAAGCACCTTGGCTCAGAACCATCTCCCCCACGCCCCCACCCCGTTAGGGTCCTTCTAGAACAGTAACGTTTTGGCAGTGAGGTAAAAGTAAGCCCATCTCTCCTGAAAGTTGACCTACGTGAAGCTGTCACTTTGGTGGGAAAGGCAGGAGGACGATGAGCGCGGGGAATTACTAAGAAGTCTAACACATGGCTGCGCTGCTTCTTTTTGTCTTGTTTTTACAGATTTACCAGCAAGACTGTTGAAAGTGTAACAGTCCAAGATGCCTGTCCCTCCCCCTCCGGCTCCCCCACCGCCCCCTACATTTGCACTGGTGAGTAACCCCTCCCCGTTCATTTTCTGTGCATACAGAAAACCAAATGAAGTCAAAACCTGGCACACATGTATTTGTTCTAAATGCATTTGCGTTCTGGCTTGCGCGTGATACGGCAGGCTTTCCCAGTGCCCAGCGTTAAGCCAAACCCGGAGACCTAGCGAATGCAAACAACACGAGGGGTTTTGTTTGTGTAAGGTCTCCTGTGATGCATAGGACAAAAGTGCAATGTGGGTTATTAGGTTTCCTCTGCCGTGTCTAAGGAAGGAAACGTGCTGTCCTAAGAGGTTCACGGAGCAGTTTTGAGACCAGCATGCACTGTTCCCATTCACAGGAACTCAACGTCTAGCCTTTAAACTTCTGGGCAGGCCGGGCGCGGTGGCTCACGCCTGTAATCCTAGCACTCTGGGAGGCCGAGGTGGGCGGAT
>RJWJ010028606.1:0-21292 GCA_004363605.1 Indri indri | reverse complement strand
GGCCATTATTCTGTCTTCTTTTGAAAAGTTTCTGTTCATGTCCTTTGCCCACTTTTTGATAGGGTTGTTTGATTTTTTCTTGTTGATTTTCCTGAGTTCTAAGTAGATTCTAGTTATCAGCCCTTTATCAGATTTGTAGCATGCAAAAATTTTCTCCCATTCTGTAGGTTGTCTATTTGCTCTTGTGACAATTTCCTTGGCTGTGCAGAAGCTTTTTAATTTGATCAGGTCCCATTTATTTATTTTGGTTGTTGCTGTGATTGCCCTTGGGGTCTTCTCCATAAATTCTTTGCCTAGGCCAATGTCTAGAAGAGTGTTTCCAACTTCTTCCTCTAGAATTCTAATAGTTTCACTTCTTAGGTTTAAATCTGTTACCCAGCGTGAGTTGATTTTTGTGAGAGGTGAAAGGTGTGGATCCTGGTTCAGTCTTCTACATGTGGGACTTTATTTTTTAGAGCAGTTTTAAGTTCACAGCAAAACTGAATGGAAAGTACAGAGATTTTTGTAGATCCCCTGGGCACATCTCCCCAGCAAACCTCCCCACTATCAGTATCTGGCATGGAGTGGCATGTGTTACAATCGCTGAACCTACATTGGCACATTGTTACCCAAAGTGTGTAGTTTTCATTAGGGTTCACTTCATTGGTGTTGTTCACTCTATGGGCTTTGCCAAATGTGTAATGACATGTATCCACCATTGTAGTGTCTTACAGAATGTTTTAACTGCCTTAAAAGTCGTCTGTGCTCTGCCTATGCATCCCTTCCCCCCTTGTAACTCTTACCTTTTTTTTTTTTTTTAAGAATAGCTCCAGAGGCTTAGACAGTGGAGAGTAGGAAATTATTATATCCAAGTTAAATGCTAACAATATGTAACACCAATTGCATTTTCAAAAATCAAAAAACTAAAAATTCAATTAAGAAATTAAAAAGGCAAGCCACAGGCTGGGAGAAAATATTAATATAATAACACACATATCTGTCAAAAGCCTTGTATCCAAATATTAGAAAAAAGAGCTCCAATATATCAAGAGTAAAAAAGACAAACAAGCTCCAATAGATGGGCAAAAGAGTTGAAGGCACATTTCACATTAAATATTCACCTCTCCTATGACCCAGCGATTCCATACCTGGGTATCTATGTAAGAGAAAGTGTATATTAATATTTGTAAAATGAATTGTATGAAAATATGTACAGTAGCTTTATTTATAATAGCCCCAAACTGGAGACAACACATATATCCCCCTACACGTGAGTGGGTAAACAAAATGGACCTATTCATAGCATGGAATACTACTCCACAATAAAAATGAAGGAACCTTGGATCTATGCAACAACGTAGAAGGATCTCAAAAACATCACATTGAGTGAAAGCAGACAGACAGACACAAAAGAGTACACATTATGTGATTCCATCTCTGTGAAGTTCGATAACAGAGAACAACTAATCTATGGTCATAGAAATCAGGGTGAGCATTGATTGGAAGAGGACATGAGGCAAGTTTCTAGAGTGACAGAAATGTTCTGGACTTATTTTGGGTGTTATTTACGTAAGCATGTATACATTCGTCAAAACTCATCGATTTTACAGTGAAGGCGAGTACATTTCATTGCATGCAAATTTTGCCTCCATCAAAATGACCCCAAATCATCCATAAATGATCATAAGCACTCCAACTATCATTTTATGATGTTACTTTAATGCCGTGAGTCACTCTCTACTAGTTATGCATGAAGATTATGCCAAGAAAGAAGACGCTCCCAGCATGGAGCCCGGGGCTTGCCTGGCATCAAACAGCTCATGGCACACTTGGACAGCAGTCGTATGTTTCCTCTAACAGCCTCACACAAGGAGACTCATGGAGATCTAAGTTAAAAAGAAAAAGAAAACAACATAAACAAATACCCCAAATGCAAAACAATACTCTTAATCAATGACACATATTCTGGAAGCTCAGATAGCTGTCAGGTGGCAGAAATTATTCTGAGTTCTAAATACAGATGATTGAACCTAACATCATGCATTTACTTGGTCATGGCTGTGGTGGTCTTCTATGTGCTAACACTATGCTACACATTTTCATACATTGTGCTTTTAAAAATATTAATTTATATTTATAATAAGAATCAAATGTTTGCAAAGCCCCTGAAGTACCTCCCAGGTTGCAAACCACTGGCCTAGCTATACTAGCTCTGTGTTGGAGGCCAGGATGCCCACTTTCTGTTTATACTAAATGGCTTTGTTAATGGCTGAACTTAAGTGTGAACGGTTTAGCGGTAATGGGTAAGCTAGCAGTCTGGGAGACTAAATGATTCCTGTTAAATTGATAATGGCTCCTCCTGGGCAGAAGCAAAGGACAGATAAATAAAGAGAGTCAGTAATGTGTCCAGCAAATCTAAATCAGGTGATGAGGGTTAGAATCACGGTTGCAACCCATTTGGGGCTGCGTAAGTCTCGTTGAACAGCTCACACGTTCCAGCCTCAGTTTCCCCATGGGTCCTGCCTAACTATGGGGCTAGATCAGTGCTTCTCAAACTTTAGTATATGGGTCTAAGTCACCTAGGGGCCTTGTTAAAATACAGGTTCTGATCCAGCAGGGCTAGGGGGAAGGCCTGGGATTCCACATTCTTAATAAGCTCTTGGGCAATGGTGACGGGGCAGGTCTGAGGACCACACTTGGACTAGTCAGGGCCTCGGAGGCTCGAACCACTGCTTTCTGAGTGGGGCTTTCCGTGATAATTCAATTTAAATTAAGGGTGGAGAGAAGGTAAGATTGGAGAAGAAAAACAGATCCTTTAGGACTGTGCTGTTCAGCATGGTAGCCGCTAGCCCCATGTGGCTATTTAAATACAGTGAAATTAAAAATTCAGTTCCTCAGTCAAAATAGACACATTTCAAGTGCTCAATAGCCACCTAAGGTGAATATCAACTAATGCGTTGTGCTAGAAAGCACAGAATAGGAACATTTCCTTCATCAGAGAAAGTTCTATTGTGCAGCATTGCTTTGTGGTGTTGAGGAGGTCAGAACTTGACCCAGAAGCAAGCTGTCCTTTCTGGACAGTCTTCCAGAATGAAGACTCTCTTGCTCAGATTTTTCAGCCAAGCTGGATGGCGCCAGACACTGCATCTGTGGGTAATAGTTGTAAAGACCTATCTGGGATTAATTAGCGTCCTTCTAGATCTTTGGACCTAGAAATACTGCTCCTCTGTTCGGGTCACCTGTTGCTTGGGTTTCTGACCTCGCACACACCGTTAGTCGGTTCCATTCCCCGCATACGTAGCACGTGCTGTTGCAGCAGACTGAAGACGGTGGGTCTCCAAGTCCGGGTTCAGGGCTGGGTGGAACCCGATTTCAGTGCTTCCCAAACCGTATTCTGGGGCGGCTGTGGCATCCCGGCCCTGGGCTCCTTCTGCTGCTTCAAAACAGATCAGCTTCACTTTTATCCGTTTCATATGTTGGTTGCCTTGAAAACATCCCTCTGGGAAAAAATTGGTCCCACTTTTAAACAAAGTTTCACAACCACTGATTCTAGTTCGGCTAACTCACTTTATAAAACGATGAAACCCAAGTCCAGGGAGGTGAAGGGTCAGACTTTGCCAAGGTCACATGGCCAATTAATGAGAGAGGAGAAGTTGAGTCTCCTGACCTGGGCGGCGTTTCTGCCAGCTCGCTATTAATTATCTTCTCCGGTTGTGTGTCTGGTGTCTGGCTGCCCCTGCTGGGCTGCTCTCCTGGAGGGCAGGAAGAGGCCCCAGGCATTTCTGATAGCACCGCTGCCCTACGCCAGGCTCACTTCGGGGCAGTAGTGTCATTTAATTAATTGCACGTTCTGGCAGCTTCCTGGGCGCTGAGGCTCTGGGGGGAATTTGGGACAGGCCACCTGCCTGCCTCCAGACCTCCAGGTTTATAATTCAGAGGTGGTGATGTCTGCACAGCAGGGCTTTCCAGGTGCCTGTAACTTGCCAACGCCAAGGACCAGGAAGGGGTCATCCAAAGGTATTTGCTGTTCCTTTTTCTTTCAGTCTGAAGTCTTAGAACTGGCCCCCGAGTCAGGCCTGAGCTCCCTGGACTGGAATGTGGCTGATTTCTGGCTTCCATCCTGAGCTGAGAGCGTTTCCATTGTTGGCCTCATTAACTATACAGTGATGATTGCTGACTCCCCAGCCGGCTGTCTTCTTTCTTTTTTGTTTTTATAGTAGATCTTTCTTGAGCTTCTATCTGTCCCTCTGGTAACACTTCATCTCTATATCCACACGTGCTAACCGTATGCCAAGGAACAGAAGTTTCTGAGCTTCTCCTAAATGATACCGATGAGGGACAGGATGCAGTTTAAGCCACGGGACGTGGAGTGGGGACGGTTAGAGAACAATGTGAGAAACAGAGCTGTGACAATCGAGTGTGCCTCTTAAATCGTTAAATTGTATTCTGCCCCAGAGACCTGGGGCTGAGTGTTTCAGATACACAGAGCTCCTTGATTCACAAAAGGGGCCCATATACCAGGCGTGTATAATTTAGGTGAATTTGAAATTTATTCTAAATTTAGTGGTCTCTTTGCTTACTCCCAATATAACGACGATTCGTTGGCATATGCATAAAGCGTGGGCTTCCATGCATCCCTAAGGGCTGCGGTCCCCCATCCCTGGGCAGCGGACCAGGAGGGGGTTGGGGACCCCAGGCCACAGAGCTGTGCCCCCTCCACCCCGCCGGCCATGCAAAAATTGTCTTTCATGAAACTTGGGAGGGGGGTGGTGCACACAGCAGGAGGTGAGTGGCAGACCATCTGTATTTACAGCCGCTCCCCATCGCTCGCATCACCGCCTGAACTCCGCCTCCCACCCCCACTCCAGTCTAAAGAAACATTGTGTTCCATGAAACCAGTCCCTGGTGCCCAAAACATTGGGACCACTGCCTCAGGGCATTAATACTGTGCATACTGAAGGCCTTTCACAGAAGATCTCTGTGCCTCTGGATCTACTATATCCCCCCTCCACCCGGCCCTAAACACACACACACACACACACACACACACACACACACAGCCCATTTTGGAGGCAGGCCAAGTGACCCACCCAAATAGTGTGCCAGCCCCTGGTGGGTTCAAGAATCAGAGATAATGATTCAGAGGATGGGGGCAGCTCCTCACCTCCTCTTCTCTCTGGCTGGCTTGTTTTCCCTCTTTTGGAAGATGTGTGACAGATGCCACTGGTTGGCTCACTCAAGGCCCATGTCACCTCCTTCTCCCTTGTCTCTCTGTCCCAGAGACTCTAGAAAGCAAACCGCAGCACCTAGATTTCTAGCCTCACTCATAATCATGCTGCCACAGGACATTTTTCCAGACAACGAGACGTTGGCAGATTCTGGGGAGGAATTCCATTCCTGAACAGAAACACCAAGCCTTGTAAGAAGAAAGATTTTTGTCTTGTAAGTTTAACCTATCTCGCCTTTTCCTGTAGACACGGTGCCTGGAGGCACAGCAGCCTCTTTGCAACCACGACATGAGGGTGAGGAGGAAAGCTCCATGTTAGAGATGACGGACTAAGCAGGAAGACGGACAGAGCCTGGGTCCCTGATGGGGGTTTTGAGCAGCTGTGTGGCCCTGGACTGCCACCCCATATTCTTACTGCAGGAGAAAACAAATCCTACTTCATCAGACCCTTGTTTGCTGGGTTTCATGTTACTCACGGTCATGCAGGGAGAATGGAAATGTTTTTAACACCCCACTTTTCCCACAAGGGGATTTCTTGGTTAAGAAGCCTGTGGTTACCAACAAGAGCCCTAGGTTAGAAGTCAGAATCTTAGGTTCTGGTCCTGGATTTGTCGTAAACTTGGATCCACCAGGATATTAGAGCTATGCTTCCTGCGCGCCTTCGGGACTGATCATCTTTGGTATCTGTGCCTGCACCTATAAAATGGTAGTGTTGAATCATTCCTGGCTTCTTTAGGGTTATATGAGGTTTCCTAGTCTATTGGGAAGAGAAAAACTGTGAAATCCTTTCTCTTTGTACCACTGAGGTCCTTTGCATCAGTGGTATTCAATATCTACTATGTTGCCATCTAAACCAGCAGGGAATTAGAATATACGATGGGGAAGAAGATTATGTCAATCATACAATCCTGTGTAACAAACCACCCCCAAAACTTAGTGGCTTCAGTTGAAACAACTATTTGTTATTTCTCTGTTGGTCTTCCCTGGGCTCACTTAACGCGGCTGCATTCAACCTCCAAGAAAGCCTCCTTCTCACTGCGAGTGCTTCTCATCAGTTGTGTTGGTGCTGGCTGCTGGCTGGGGCATCTTGTTTCTCCTCCAGAGCCTGTCTCTACTTTGTCTCTCCACTGGGACAGCCTGGATGACTTTACATGAGGACTCAGGGTTCTAAAAGGGTGAATTTGAAGCTGAGAAACTTTTTCAACCTGCTTCCTGCCTGTAGAAAGTTGGGACGAGGGCAGAGGCCTCTTTTCATTCTCATCTGTCACTGTCCCTTTAAGTAAGAACCGATACACTTCTTTTAAAAACTTTGTGAGTTTTCTGTGTATGAGATTATCGTCCACTCCATTGGGAAAATGCCACACCCAACATTTTTAGGAGGCAGGCCTCCCTTTAGCTTGGGCTTTGGGGACTGTAGGATTCTTACCTCTTGCCATACTGATATGTCCATGTAAATTGTCTTACATCTTGCATTCCTAACAAAGGGCAGTGTGGCCACACTCTTGATTTGATCTTTACTCTGAGGCCATTTCTTACTTTGAGCACTTCTTGCTGGCTCCAGAGACTATCTTGGGCCCTCTGTATGTTCTCTAAATTCTTCTTGAAAACTGAAAACAGTTCCTTATTTAGCTCATCTCTCTCTCTTTACATACTTTATGCAGCTAAAGTATATGACCTTAGTCAGATCCCTGAGTTCACTGGGTGTCATTTGTACCTTCCGCAGTGCCACAGTGCACAGTGTACCAAACCTCTCACTCTGCATACTACAAATTGCCCTTTCTCCAGCCTCGAGACATTGGTACCTGAAAGTGGGTTGTCAGGACAAAAGTCAAAACATGTGATAGAGGCTGGAAAGACAACAGAGATTATTACTAGAGGCTTGAGGAGAGGAAGAAACTTGGAATTGGAGGCTACCACCCCTGCTCACCACTGTTTGTTGGCTGTGCAGGGACAGAGAACTGGTCCGTTTAGTTCACATGTTTCCACATCAGCTGCAACTGAGCAATTGCACCCCAGTATCCTCGTCCACATCTGGGTCTGATTTAGATGATGAAATTCTGAACTTCGTGTAGACATTATAATAGAATTAGTCTTTTGTGGGCAGAGGTATGTGTGTCTTGCATGTTCAAGGGACATGAAATCATTGTGGTCAGAGGGTAGGCAGGGAGACTGTTTGCAAAGATGGCCACAAAAATCCTTCCATTGTGCTCTCTCTCTCTCTTGCAATGTGACTTTGACATTTTTTCTATTAAGACGTGGATGGTGTCTATTTCTCCCCCCCTTGAACCTAAGCTGGCCCTGTATCTTGCTTTGACCAACAGTAAAGTGGAAGAGATATTGCAACTTCTTACCCTCTTCTCTGGGGGCTGTAAGCCACTTTGCAAAGAGGTATGGCTGCTCTTCTAGAGAAATAACGTGGAGAGAGAGGCCCTGCTTGGCAGCAGTGCCAACCACCAGACGTGTTAGTAAGCCCATCTTGGCTTACCCATCCTCGGTGGAGCTTGTGACTGCAGCTACGTGAATAACTCCAACCAACAACACACGGAGCAGGATGCCCAGCTGAGCCCAGCCAGCCTACAACATCATAAGTAACAACACATTATCGTTGTTTTAACCCATTGCATTTTGGAGTAATTTGTTATGCAGCAACAGATAACTGATACAAGGATGGTGGCCTTGTTCCCTGCCTCTCAGACCCTCAGCCCCCTGAATGCTTGCGAAGGCAGCAGTTCTCTTTGCAAGGCCCAAATTGCCTGGAAGCCCAGAAATTATCTTCCTAAACCTTTGGATTGCAGCCCAGCAGGTGTTTAATAACTCTCCCTGGAGTCCCCCATTCCCTCCCTGCCTGGCAGTCTGTTCCCCACGGACTTGAGAGTACGTAGTGAGAACAGTCACAGCAGCTGGTGGGAACAGCTGCGAGACAGAAAGGCACAGTGAGGGTAATTACTTAAAGTTGGTGAGGATGTTGGGGTCTGAGGCTTCACCCATACGTCGTGTCTGGGGGGACTCGGTGGGCACTGGGAAGCTTTCTCCTACTTCCCTCATTCTTCAGAAAATTCTCTTTCACTCAGTGTCTTGGCAGCACGCTGGTGCCCCCATTCCTTGAATAAACCATGTGCTTTCTCATCCCTTTTCCCCCACCTGGAACTCCCCATCCCTCCTGTCTACCAGAGGAAACCCTGCTGCATTTTAAAGACTCATTCACGCACATCCTCTGTGTGATGCTTTTTTAACCTGCCTGGGCAGAGGCAATCCATCCTCGTTCTGCTCCCACTGTGCACTCCTCGCAGCACTATTAGCTCTTCCTACATCCCGCCTTGTCTGTTGGATGCTTTACTAGTTAGGATTAGATTGGAGTGAGTGTAACAGAAAGCTTTGAAATAACAGCCTGTTAGACAGGGTGGAAGTTTTCTTTCCCTAGACAGGAAGTCTGGGGGTGGTGAGTCCAGGGCTGGTCAGTGCCCCATGGTGTCAGGGCCCAGGCGCTCGGTTCTGTGCTCTCTGTGTATAGGTTCCATCCCGAAGGCAACTGCATGTCTGAGGCAGCTGCTAGAAGTCCCGCCTTCATGCGCACGTTTCAGCCCCTGGGAGAAGGAGGGATGAAGATGGGCACATCCCTTCCCTGGAAGCACATTCTTTAGAAATTGCATACATCTCTTCCTTCAGCCAGAGCTCCAGGTGAAACTGGAAAATGTGGCCTTGAACCCCAGCTAAAACTGGGAGCTGTATTTCTAAGAAAGAGGGAGATGATTAACATAAGGTGGACAATTAGTGGGTTTTGTCAAAAAATTGTTTTCCTCCTTAGAATGATCTCCTCGAGGCCAGAAAACACACCCCATTCACCCATGTTTCCCCCATAACGACCAATCCTGTGCCTGGGACAGGGTAGGCGCTCAATGAACAATGGCCCAGCAAGTCCCCTTGCTGGCTCGAGGCCAGTTCCTCTGGGAGAGGTAACACAACTTGTTAGTAACTCAGTAGAAAGTTGTCTCTGATCTCCAAGTTATGCCTTCCTCCTTCCCTTTCTGTGTTTCTCTCTGGCTTTTCCACCCTGTCCTCCTTTGCTCCTGGGGCCCCAGGCCCTCAGGCTGTCATTCTCAAACCAGCTCACACACCCTGCCCAGGGCTGGTCAGCAGCAGGAGCCAGGGAGAGCCGCAGGCTGGGGCTGCTGTGCTGCCCCTTGGGTGGAGGAGACGGTGGGGAGACATTCGATGAGAGATAAAACGCCTACTCCCATCCTACGTGCCGTGGAGAGCACAGTGGTTTCCGCCACGAAATGGGTTCTTCTAAAGGGTTGACTGTGTCGACCTCGACCTCATTGCTGTCGTGCATGTTAGGTGACCCCTCCTGGTTTGTCCCTCCAAGGCTGTGAAGCCAATTCCAGTAGAAAATAATGTAGGGGACAAAGACACAATTTTAACCTGGAACAGGGACCACGCCTGTCCTTTGTGGCTCTCCTTTCTCCTCAAACTCCTTTGCTTGGCTATTTCCCCCTTGTGGGTTTGTTAGAGCTGGACAGAAGCAAGAAACATGCCTGATCTAGAAAGTGAGGCCAAAACGGAGGATTTGGTCTCTCCTTGGGAGCTCTGCAAGAGAGAAAATAGAGGACTCCAAAGATTTCCATTTCTGTGTTGCCGAGGGGTTGGGCTGGGGAGGGCTGGAGCATCGTGAGCTATAGTCCTCTATCCCCACCTTGGACCCTACTTGTCCCACCTGTTGCTGCTTCCTCTGGGTCTTGACTCAGGATGGGAACTGGAAGGAAGGCCTTGGATGTTGCTGGCTGGGGACAAGCTGCTCTGCCCAGGCTGGCTAATCCCTGGGGCAGGAAGCTCTGGGCTGCAAAGAAGCCCAAATCCTGGTCCCACTGAGAGGTGGGAGAATTGTAGCCTGAACATGTTGCCAGAGCAGATGTGGGCTCTGGAATGTCCTTGAAATGTAAAATTGTGAGTGTAAAGGGAGCTCAGGGACCAGCAGGCTCCATGGAGAGGAGTTAATTATGAGGCCAGTTCCACTAGATGAAACAAAGAGACCACGCTGCATAAACTGCTCCCTGCCAGCTCTGCCGGTTAATAGCCCTGCTCCCTCTCCGGCCCTGGCCCAGCTCAGGGTTGCCGGGGGTGGGCAGAGGGACAGGGAACTCATCTCCAGGGTTCTGGAGAAGAGAAGTCCAGCAGACGGCTCCTTGAGGGGCAGGCAAATGTCAAGACAGAACAGGGAGGGTTTAAAGCGATGGGGTCAGGAGGACGGGTTATCTGCATGGGGGAGGGGACAGGGAGAAGAGGGTGGATGGAAAGGAGGGGAGAAGGAAGAGCAGAAGGGCAAGGGCACAGGTAGGGGTGGCTGCAGAGGAGGGAACGCTGACCTGGGGAGAAGGAAGAAAACTGAGCATAAATCTGGCACAAATCGATCTAAGTTTTGGGAAGGGAATCCAAATATGTCACGGAGGAAAGTGCTGGAAAAGCACTTAATGTTTTTGGAATGTTCCTGGCCCTGCCATTAAAGAAAAGATGAGCTGGACGGCCCAGCGGGCCTCTCTTTGCTGAAACAGTTTTGTCGCAGTGGATGCTGCAGCCCGGGTGACAGAAGTCGGCTGCCAGGACCTGCCTGTGGCCGTGACAGCAGCATGCCTTCAGGAGAGGGAGCTGGGTCAGGGAGTCGGGACAGTGACACAGCAGGAGATGAGACGGGAGAGATCATTTAACTCTGTCCATATAGGTGCCCCCCCATGAGAATGAGCTTCTTGCAAAAAAGGACCCTGTCTTAGTCACCTGCCTCAGTTTCCCCAACAGTAAAATGGGAATTGTGATGACTCTCATACTCACCTCCTTTTGCTTCTACAAAGACCAAGTGAGACAGTGGTTTTCTTTCCTTCCTTCTTCCCCTCCCTCTACTGCACAAACCTTTATTGAAAGCTCATTTGTACCAGGCACCCTGCTGAGTGCCAGGGCCACACGGTGACTAAGACAGGGTCCTTTTTTGCAAGAAGCTCATTCTCATGGGGGGCACCTATATGGACAGATCTTAAAGTTCAGTGAGATAAGTATGAACACAGCAGCACATGTAATGCCTTGCCATTACCCACGCTGGGGTCAAGGCCAAGTTCTGCCCCTGCAGGTCTCCATGACCTGGATCTAGCATCGGCATCTTGCCCAAGAACCTCCTTCATGTCACATTCCTGCTGCACCAAACTGCTTGTGCTTCTCTGTGGACAGGTGGGCTGGTCCCCCTGCACCCTGGTTATATTACTTTTGGAACTTGACGTGCCTGTTTTCTTCCTCACTCGTCCCGACTCCCTCTTCCAGACTGGCCTCATTTGTCTCCTCCAGAGAGAACCCTGCCTGGACCCCTCACCACTTGCCACCCCGATCTAGGTTAGGCACCTCTCATGTTGTTCAAAAACTGTCTTTTTTTCACAACTCTTTCTCCCGTTGCCATAGATGCAGAGGGAATGGGGGCCCCATCTTACTCATGCTTGTTTCTCAGTGGACAATGAATAGTGTAAGAAGTGTTTAACAAAAGCCTATTGGATACAACTGAGTTGCTCTGACATGACAGGAGAAAGACAGACTGAGGAGTCAGAGAAGCCAACCAAGAGCTGGGTCTTGACATATGGATAGGAGTTTAAGGAGGAGAAAAGGGAGGGAAGAGTATCCTGGTCAGGAAATGTGTACACAGAGGCCAGGGCTGTGAGACTGGGTGGCTTGGTCAGGAATGTGACTTGTGTGGGCTGGAAGAAGGGCAGCTGCAAAACTGAGGGGTGTAATGGTTAATTTTATGCATCAACTTGCCTGGGCCATGGGGTGCCCAGATATTTGGTCAAACATTATTCTGGATGTGTCTTTGTGGGTATTTCCGGATGATATCAACATAGGAATCAGTACATAAAGTAAGGCAGATTGGCCTCCTTCGTGTGGGTGGGCCTCATCCAATCAGTTGAAGGCCTGAATAGGACACAAGGGCTGAGTAAGAGGGAACTCCTCCTGCCTGACTGCTGGGACGTTGGTCTTTTCCCTCCTTTGAACTTGCACTAAAACATTGGCTCTTCCCGGGTCTTTAGCCTGCTGGCTGCGGGGTGGGAACTTACACCATTGGTGCTCCTGGGTCTCTAGCTGGCCCTCTGGGGAGCTGCTGAGAGCCCAGTGGACTTTCTGCTTGAATCATCCCATCTCACCCGGCATGTCATATGTGACAGGCTGGACTAGGTGGCCTTCAGCATCCCATTACACCCACAGAAAAAGCTAAATGAGAGAAAACAAAGACAGGGATCGTCACAAACGACTGGGTAAAAAAGAGCCAAAGGCAGAAGGAGTTTAGAGGTGGGAGAGTGTCGGCTGCTACAGGGACCAGCTAGTTTCTTCGAAACGAGCAGCCAAGACCTGTCCCCAAAGGCACTCCCCTGCCCTGTGCATCCTTCCCGCGGGGTCCCAGAACACGCTCTGCTCCCTGGCCACGTCTGTCCGGGCCCCAGTGCTTTGCCTGGGTGGGGCGCAGGGCTGGGGTAGGGGCTTCCTCCCAGCTTCCCAGCCGCGTGAGTTCTCCCCGTCAGGACCTGCCTGTCCCATATCTGGGTCTCCCACACTGTCTCCTCATCACAGCTGTGCCTCCACTGCCCGACAAACTGCCTGTCACCACGCGAGTGCATTGTGGTTGTTGGATGAGGCAGTGGGGATGTTGATGGACACGATGGTTCACCTTCTGAGCACTGAGGATATATCTGTGTTTTGAGTCACTTCCTCCGTGAAGGGACAGATAGAACTGGATCCACTTGAAGCAGAATTGTGAGGTCGAACAAGTTTGTCTTCCATGATGGCCCCAACCCTCTATTCGGGTGGGTTTTACCCTTCCTTCATCTACGCCTGCTTCCAGGCTTGGCTTTAGGAATGATCCCACCTGTTGAGAGATCCTACAGAGGTAATAGTTTAGAAAAACGCTCATATGGAAAAGAAAGGGCCTTGCTTAATTGGAGGAGTGAATCAGGTGTTATGGTGGCACTTTGTAGCACCTACCTCTGCCCAGGAGCAGGCTGGTCAGGACAAAGCTGGTCTGTGAGTTCTTTGACAGCAGGTACCGGAGAACCTCAGCCCCTGCCTCCGCTCTGTGCACAGGTGGTACAGGTAGGAGGTGACCCATGAAGGATTTTGAATGAATGCATGAAGATTCCATTTTTGAATGAATGAATTGTGAGTCCCCAACTTGCTCCTGTATCTTAACTTCCGTCTAAATACTCCAGCTTATTTTTTTCCCATCAAAAATGCAAATCCTTGAGATTCTTAAGCATTCTCGAATGACATTTTCTTCTTCTGGGTATTGGAAAAATGGGATCCAGCCAGGTACCTACAGAGGTGCTCACGGTTCTCCTCGGAAACCCCACATGGGTTAAATGATGCTAATTTATGCATATTTACAGGCAACTAACTCCATACCCCGGTGAGCTACATAGCCTTGTAAGTTCAAAGTTAACCTTCCAACAATAGGAACAGAATTTTAATTGAAAAAGGTAATGCAGGCATCTGGCAGATGCGGTTTGTTTAGGGGAGCCTTCTATTAAGGAGTCATGGAAATGACTCTGTACCTGTTGTAACAGATTCTTATTTAAATGAGATTTCACTTTCCTTTTTTTTTTTAATAAAGGGAAAATCACCCGTGTTGGCAATGTTTTTCAATGAGCTGAGATTTCTTTCTCCTTTTTAAAAAATTATAATTGATTTATTTTGCAGTGTAATTTACCTAACATTCACGGGCTCATTCGAGTAAATTATTCATCAGCATTTTTTTTCTTTTTCTTTTTTTTTTTAGTTTTACTGCCACACCAGCCCGTGCCTGCCTAGAGGTCCATCAGCTTCCTTCTTGCCACGAAAATGCAGGAACATGGTGCAGCCACTATGAACGGTGTGGATCAAAAGTCCAGGTCAGTTGCTCTTAACTAAAGCCACAAAAGATCAGCTTATTAATAAGGACACTTGATGGATCCCGTCTCTAATGGGGAAGCGAGAAGGGAGGAGTCAGAAGACAGCTCGCTAGTGCACAGGTCACCTGTGACTGTCCTCAGGTGGCCTTTCTTGTAGTCAGGTGCTGTACAAAGTCAGGCCCGTTCATTTGCACACACACAGGGAATATTCATTGATTCGTTTGGGTGGAAGAAATCATTTCTCTGGATCCTGCTTTTTGGACTCAGAACGTAGATTTGAGCTGATCGCAGATGTTTCACACAGGCCTGCAAAAGTGCAAAGATCTTACAAACGTAAGCCTGAGACTGAGAGTTGCTATAAACACCACCTCATCAGCACTGAGGGCAGAAGGGGCTCTTTGGGGCTGTGTTGTCTGTTCCCAGCCTCCAGCCCTCTCAGCAATGTTAGCGGGTAAGGATGAGACAAAAGCTCCCACCAACTGGGGTGTGAGCTACTTGCCCGCCGTTGGCCTAGGAGGAATGGAGCTCTCTGGGCTTTTGTGCTGAGCAGGGATCTTCTCAGAGGAGCCCTGAGCTCTTGTGAGGACAGCAAGGGCAGAGAGAAGCTGCAGCCCACTCTGGGTCTTGCCCTTGCACCGACTGGCACTTCAAGGTGGCTGTGACTTCTGGTTTATTCCCGGGCGAGCAGGGAAGGGCGCCTTCTCTCCTCACCGAAGAAAATGTTGAGTCCTTCGGGGACTGGCTGGCAGAATGCCTGCTCCAGAACAGCTGTCAATTGCTAGAACAACCCCAAGATCACTATGTTCCCCACAGGGCTCTTTTATTATTATTTTTAAATATTAATAGAACTAATTAAATATAGAGGTGGGCCCTAGCTCTAATCTGTGGTTTCTCATCTCTCCTCCCCTCCCTCCTTCCTCCCCGCTGTGCCCGCGTGTGTATTGTCAAAGTGTCAAGTGAGGAGGGAATGAGAAAACCAGGCCAGATAACGCAGCATTGGTATGCCGGGCGAAGGCTGCAGACACAAGGGACTTCTTTTAATCCAGTCCATTAATCAATTTCTCCGTAGAAATTGAATTAACTGTCTTTCATCAACATCACATCCCAGGACATGAAAACACTTGTGCACACAGGAATGTAAATGCAGCGGGTGCGCGCCCCTCCTGTGCAGGCGGACCTGTGGGCTCCTGTTCTTTGGCTCCCGTGCGTGGAGAGGGGCAGGCCTGAGTGTCAAACGGGGCCGGGTCTGCCTTGAACCTGAGATCCAGGGGAGCCCCCAAAGCAACCTGCTGTTTTGCTTTTCTTGCTCACAATCCCTTAGAAGGACTTGCTACTCCCAGCCCTTTTTTAACCTAAACACATTTGCCATTGAATATTGCTCACACTGTGATATTTTGTCTTTGGCCTTGAGGTGCACAAAAAACCCAATCAGCCCATGCCCCGCTGCACCCCCAGCCGAGTGCTCCGTCCCTGCTGGGACAGGGCCCTTTCACCAGGTCAGCGGGCTCTGGCTTGCACGGGGAACCTACCCATGCAGGTATGAAAGGATCTCGCTCAGCCTTTGAGCGAAAATTCAGACATTCGCATTTATTTATTTATTTGACAAATAAAAGTTGTATACATTTACGGTGTACACCGTGATGTTCTGCAATAGGTGTACATTGTGAAATGGCTAAATCAAGCTAATTAACATATGCATCACCTTACATATTGATTTACAATAAGAACGTTTAAGTCTATGCTTTTAGCAATTTTTAAGTGCACAATACATTGTTATTAACTATAGTCACCATGTTATACAACAGACCTCTTGAACTTATTCTTCCTAACTGAAATTTTGTACCCTTGGACCGTTATCTCCCCATTTCTCCATCCCTCCACCCCCAAGCCCATGGTAGCCACCATTCTACTTTTTGCTCTATGAAGCAGATACTTGGGATTCCACATGTAAGTGAGATCATGGGGCTTATTTCCTGGGCATTTCTATATGTGTATGGAGACGCAGTTCCAGAGACAGACCAACCACAGGGGTGTTCCATAGCAATGTCTGTGAAGCATGCTCACCGTGCACTGGTCACCAACTTGTCTGAGTCTGGTGACACAGGACACCCACATGCAACAAGCTACATGAAGCAAGTTTATTATTTGCTTACAGGCAGCAAGATATCACACAACAGAATCCTAGGAGTCATTGTGAACTGGTCTCCCAAAGCTCAGGAATCCGCTGGGGGCAGATGGAATCTCACCTGTGTGTGCCCCACCTGCGCCACAGCTAAGGGACCCTGGAACTCAGTTTGCCCTGGGTTTGATACACTGGGACAATAGGAGTCATTGGGCTAAAGTGTTGAGGGACATCCTGTTTTGGGGGACAGGGGACTGGAACAGAATCTGGGCTATTCTGGGCAGTTCTCCCTTATCTCAGGATGTTGCAATCCCAGAACATTCTATACTTATTCTTAAGAAATACCAGCAAGAAAGGGGAGAGAACTGGGTCTGCCCAATGCCACCCAGAGAACTGTCCTGTAATTTGAGTATTTCATTCATTTAACCAGTTAGCTAATAGATATTTGTTGACCATCTGTGGGGTTCCAGGGTCTTTGCTATGTCCCAAGGGCACAAAGATAGATAACCAATAGCGTCGTCATCCTTGAGAAGCTGATAATCTATTCTTGGGGGCAGAAATGGTAAAACAAGAGTTCACATCACACCAAATACATATTAAAATAGAAGTTTCCAACTCATGGGCTGGGAGGGGGAGCAAAGAGGAAGCAGTGATGATTTGGCTTGAGGGAGCCAGGGAAGGTCCCAGCAAGGATGTAGGCTCTGCAAAGGGAAGCAAACCATTTGCTCCAGGGAGAAAGGGATTGGAAATAGATCCCAAGAGAAAGAATTTTGTTCCCTCTCTCATTCCATTCTCCGTGCAACAACCAGGTAAAAATAGGATAATGCCATTGTCATGCTTACGGCCTCAGAATAACACAAAGCATCCTCTATCAGGGAGACCTCTCCAGCCATACCCAATACTTGCTCCCATTGGTCACCCCAGTGAAGGTGAGTTTGGCTTCACCGCTCTGGGCTGGGACCAGCCTCAAAGGCTCTGCACCTGCTGTTCCCTCTGCTTGGAATACTCCCCCCTCGCTCTCCTGTCCCTCCCTGCCACCGTCTGACCAAATCCCGAATCCTACTCATCCTCTGGGCATCTACAGGGAATCCTACTCACGCCCTGGCCTCCCCCCAATGAGGGTCAACATCTCTAGTTCCATCTCTACACAACAGCCTGGGCTTTTCTTCCCAGAAATAATTAGGATTGTAATTATTGTTTACAACCTGTGTCCCCTCCAGACTCTAAGTGGCAAGAAAGAGGAGACTGTATCTGTTTTGGTCACTTGGATAGTGTCAGGGCCTGGCCCATAGTCGATGCTTAATAAATGCTCCATGAACACTCGCTGGTGAGTTAGCAGACGGCTGGAGCGGCACAAGGCTTGTTTGGGGGGACGGCAAGTGTGGCTTGCGAGTAGCTTGCCTCGTCCCTGAGGCGCCTTGCCACGTGAGGGGGGGCGAGGCTGTGCATCAAGCTAACAGGTTTGGACTTTATCCTGTAGGCAAAAGGAGCCGTAGAAGGCTTATAAGCAAGAGAGTGACTTAATATGATTTGTGTTTGAGAAACATAACTCTAGGGCAACTGATCCCAGAGTTAACTACCCAGAGTCGGCTCTTATTTGATTTTCCAAGTTCTAACTTTTCCAGTTAGACTAAGCGGGGGAAAACAAGTACTGGGTTTTAGGAGCGGGCAGGTTCGAAACTTGACAGGGGCTCATTGGCTTCTGCCTGTACCTCCCCCAAACGCTTTAGAAGTTCCCCATTACCCACTGTTCGATTTTGAGGCACGCTTGGAGCCCTGTCCTGCTGCTCATTTCTCTCTGCCTGGAGAGCCCCCCAGCCTGCCGTCTTTGCTTTTCCCAAGACCACCTGTCCTTCTGGGTCTAGCTCAACACACACTCCCTCCATGGAGCCTCCCTGACCTCCGCAAGCCACCTCGCTCTCTGGAACCCAAAAATCAGTCATGTTCTCTGACTTTCAAATAACCACAGGACCAGGCTATGGAAGTCATTATTAGGGCCCATCTCCTCTTGGAACAAGGGGGGTCACACAGTTAGGGGACAGCAAAACAGGCACCAGGCTCCCGATGGCTTGACCCGAGTCCATCACTTTTCCTGCTACACATAACTGCCTAAGCCGGCCCCAGCACAGGTCTCTTGTATGATTATTAGGACATTAAATATGAAATGTCCGATGCAAATCAAAAGTGTAGCTTATTATATCTCAAATAGGAAGCAGTTGTTAATCAAAGTTTGTGCCTAAACTGTCGACACAGTTTTGTCATCTTAATGGTAGCTTGTTAATACCAGCAGCGAAGAAGCCTGGAGAGCGAGTGGTGATGAAATCGTGAAAGGCGTTTTGCTCAGTTTGTTGAGAATCAGATATTTTTCCTTGCAAGAAGTGGTCCAAAGCCTGGAAGAAGTGGTAGTCAGTTGGTGCAAAGTCTGGTGAATATGGTGGATGACACAGAGTTTCCAAGTCCAGCTTGTGTAGTTTGAGCAGCATTGTTTATTTGACATGTGGTTGAGCGTTGTCTTGTGAGAGGATTGGCCTGTCTCTAGCGACCAATATCGGCTGCTTAATTACAAGCATCCTCATCATTTCATCCAGCTGGTTGCAGTAGACATCTGCTGTAATCGATTGACCAGGTTTCATGAAGCTGTAGTGTATAATACCAGCGCTGGACCACCAAACACATCATTAGCTTTTTTGGATGAATACTGGGTTTTGCACTTCATCTTTATCCAACCATTGTGCCAAATGCTTGCGATTGTCAAAAAGAATCTATTTTTCATCACGCATAACAATACAGTGTAGAAATGGTTGGCCTTTATGTTGTGACGGCAAAGAAAGGGAAGCTTCGAGACGTTTCTCTTCTGACACTCGTTTAATTCAGCTGGTGCAAGGTCTGAACTCATCTATCCAGCTTCTTTACCTTGCCAATTTATTTCAAATGGTCCAATATTGTTAGAATAGCAACATCAAACCTTGCTGCTAATTGATTTTCCAGCACGAGAATGATTTCTGCAACAAAATCATGAGTTCCCGGAAGACCTGGAACACAGAACATCTCATTTATCTGTGTATAAATTTCATTTGTCTGTGCATCTGCCACATAGCAGTTATTCAATAAAGTATTGTTGGCTTGAGGCATTTCAGATGAATAATGTTCTTTGCTCTCCATTAGGGTCTGCTCTATTCATTAGGGCACTGATGACTTGGGGCCAAGACCACTGATCTAGAAGCACAAGGAAAAAGCCCAAGCAGGGGTCTGATTGTTGAGGGCGTGTCTTTATGTCCCTAGAAGGCAGGTCTGGAGCATCATCTGCTTATGTCTCGGCATCCTCAGATGGAAGAGATCTGTGCTGGTTAAACTCCACTTGCCAATCCCCTCCCCTCCCCATGTCTGTGTCCTGGAGACTGATTCACCTGCATGAAGTCACCTGCATTCTCCTGCTGTCTGGTGGAGTCAACCAGCTCCATCCTCCCACCTGCCTGTCTGTGGGTTCATTCCTATAGATAGCCACTGCCCGGTGGCTGCTTTGTCATGACTCTAGCTCTTACCTGGTTCAGTTCCCACTGATCATTCCCCATCCTGATCATGCCTTGTGGCAGAACTGGCTTTTTGCAGCTGCTGGTCCCAGGTGCCTTCTGTGCCTTGTTGGTTCCTCCATAATTACTCAATTCTCTTTCAACAAGCTGTTTTCTGCTGGGATGTGGTCTGATACAAGGTCTTCAGGAAATTCAGAGAACCAGTCTGGTGGGAGAAAGAGAGTGTAGGACCAAGTGTTTTGGGCATTGGTGGAAGATGCCAAGGAACACCTGGGCATACAGTGGCATTGAGCCAGCCCCCAGCATTGGACACGGGGGATGATGTAAAGCAGAGGGGCACTATTCCCCACCCTCTCCACTCTTAGCTGGCCCTATTGGGGTCAATTGCCTTTTTTTTTTTGCCTTTATTCCATTAAAAACACATTCACGCAAAAAATGAGTAAGATATTGTCACTTCCCTCCATGGAACTGAGAATCTAGTGAGAGAGACACATGGCCAAATTCTCCACTGGGGGTGGGGGCAGGGGACAAGGTGGGGGTTTCAGAGGTGGCTGGGGGTGGAAGCCACCAGACACAGGCTGCCAGACTGGAACAGACCCCGATGTGGAAAGAACTCTGGCTTTGAAGGAGGAAGATGAACTTAGGCCCTGGGTTTTATAATTCCCCTGTGAGCCTTGTTGGTGAACTTGGAGAAATAGCACCTTGCTTGCAGGTTCAACGTGAGATCTGAGTGAGCTGCCACAAGCACTGTGCCCGGGCAATGGCACTTCAGCCAGTGGCGCCTTGGCAAGTGCATGCTTCCTGCAGGACCCAGGGGGTCGGGGTAGACGACCTGGCACAACAGAGTTAATGTGTGAACGTTTGATGAATGAACGAATGAGTGGATGAGAGGAGAGAAGAGAGTGGCAGTTGCTCCCGTGGGTACCCATGCTGTGGGACTTGCTGCACGGGAGCGGGTGACATGAGAGAGGAATGCAGAATGCTGGTGGCAGCATATGTTGGAATGAGTCCCCAGCTCCATGCTCTGTGGGGACAGAATGCTCCTGCACAGGGAACTAGAGGGACCTAGGGCTGGGCCCAAACAGACGTGGCTTAAATTAACGGCTTCTTCTTGAGCATTCAGGCTTATACCTTTAACATGAATTCAGACTAGTTTATTTATTTCATTTGGTTAAAAACCAAGACAATGGAGGGTGGAAGAGACCAATTTCCCTAGAAATCTGACTTTTTCTCCCCCCCTTTTTTTTCTTCTTTAGAAACCCTGGGCAACTGACCTAGTTTTTTATTCCCTTTGAACTCCACGGAGGCAGATTCTCTTCAAAGCAGGGTTGTAACATCAGGTTCTTTGCTTTATGTGGGTCAGAATGACTCTCCCAGTTACTAAAAAGGAAGATGAGCTGCGCACGCCATCTTTCAAAGCGGCCAGAGTGCTCAGAGCTCTTTTGGAATTTTCTCGACTGGCTTCCTCCCTAGCTCCAAGTGCTTAAGTCACGGCACTTAGCAGGAACCGTGTGGCAAAGGACAC
>RJWJ010028605.1:0-21296 GCA_004363605.1 Indri indri | reverse complement strand
GCACCCAGGCCTGACCCAGGCAATGGTCAGCAGGACTGAGTCTCCCGCCAACCACATGCCATGCAGTCACCGAGAAAGTGCTGAGCAGGGTGCAAACTACTGGGATGACAGTGTTGGGCAAAGTAGTCACCATCTTTCTGGACCTTCATCCTTCCACAAGCAGATATAAAGTGGCCATTAGGCCCTGGGCCCCACCGTATCGCATGGCTCCCCTTTCCCCATGCACCCCTTAATTGTAACCTAAGCCCATCTAGGTAAAGATGCTTGAAGACAGGGGAATTGGTGTAGGAGGCAGCATGCACTGTGATGGGTTTATCAGTAGAGCAGGTTCTGGAAGAGGCATGACTTGAATATTACAGAAATCGCCAAACACCGCTAAAGGCTTATAAAAGACCGGCCTTCACAGCAAAGAAAACAAAAATCTGGGTAAAAGCTTGTGAAGGCAGCATTTACTCAGACATTGCTGTTAACGCGTGTGCAGACGGGTCGCTTGGCGTGCATGTGTTGTGTGCACTGAGCTTCCGGCTCCCCTGAACGCACCCACATAACACTCCCTAATGCTGAGGGTTGAGTCACAGCCATCAGCATGGTGACTACCCAACACGGGGCCTTTCTGCTCTGGCCTGCTCCAGCCTCGGTGTAGAGATGATTCTGGCCTGACCCAAATGCTGTTTCGTGAGACCAGAGACCCAAGAAACAGTTCTTTCCTCTGCCCTGAAGGTTTCGAGGAAGTCAGGAGGGGCGGGGGGGCATCAGGAAACAGGGAAAAAGAGAGAAGGGGGAAGAAATGAGGAGTAGGTAAGAAATGCGCTGCTGAGAAAGACGCGTGCAGCTCAGCCAATGGTCACACTAACAGGGTCTGAGCACTTACTTTCTGCCGTCCCGGTGCTAGGCATGTTTGCTACTCAGTCCTCCAATGCTCCATGAGTTCTGTTTAAGAATGCCCATTTCACAGAAGCGAATGTGCTCCGAGAATTACGTCCCCACATCAGCTCCTTCTCGATTTGATCAATAAATATGACCCTAGGATAGAATGTGAAGCTACTTAAAGGGACATCCACTCCACCCAGTATTTGGGGGGGGCGGGGTGCGTGCATTTTTTCTTCAATTTGGACGGCTAATTAGTTGTCACAATGACTGGGAATAGGGAATGCCACTGGTATTTTAGTGGGGGAAGCCAGGAATGCTGAAACGCGCTGCATTGTAAGGAATAACGAACATTCTAGCTGAGAAACATGGGAACGTTATGACCCTTGGCTCCCCCGCCTCTCTAGTGTGGACAATGTCACCTGCATTATCAGGTTGCAATCCAGGAGGCATCAGTTCCCACAGTGTAGCAGACACTGTTGGTGCCCCAGCCGTACAGTTTGGCCGTGCACCATTTCTGAACAGGTCTCCACCTGTTAGCATCTGTGTCTCTTTTTCCCTGGGCTCTCTGGCCGTGTAAGGTTGCCATGACCTCCCATGACAAGGCAAACTCAAGGTGTGCTAGGGCCCTCAACCAACGGCTGGTGGGACTTGGTGTACAAATACCCCAGCTGCCTCTTTGGAGGCATGTGTTCCGCACTGTTCACAGAGTTCCCCGGCAGGATCAGACTCCAGTTTCCTGCAGTGGTGACCAGCTGCCTTTCCTTCTCTGTCAACCTCCCCACTCTCCTTCTGGTGCATTCTGGGATCACCTCCCAATTAAACTGTTTGCTCTCAAATCCCTGTCCTACGGTTGCTTCTTGGGAAGCCCAATCTAAGACCACAGTAAGTAATGACGTGTTAGTCCCCTCTGTGCCCTTGTTGGTTTGTACTTTTTTTCAACCTCGAGCTGCCATCCTGAAAGGGTGTGTGTCTTCTCACGCCCGTCCTGCTCATTTTCATAACTGTGTACTGTGAATTACGTTAGCTCCTCTCTGGCTCGTTAGCAACCTTATTGAAATTTGGGCAGTGAGGGTGGCCCGTGAAACCTCACAAATTGAAAGTAATTCTTTCCCAGACGATGTGACCACTGCCATTTCTGCTTTGGGACTGACAACCTCCCCCACCCCAAACACACACGCACATACCCCACCAGCCAGGGAGAAGAGTGGATCCTGGTGGCACAACAGTGAGAAGGACGTGCGGGTCCCAGGGAGCTGAGAGAGCTGTGTTCGGGGAGCCTTCTGTCAGGTCTCGCATAAGCAACAGGACTGCACTGACAACATGGCCCCTCCTGGACACAGCAGGGCTAGAGGCTGGCTGGGGGACATCAAAGGAAGACGAGGGGCCCTGCCCTTGAGAAGGGATCCGAAGGTCTGACTAAGGAGACAACCAAGCAGCCATGTGACCCAAAACTCACCAGCTCTTGGCGAGTTCAAAATTGAGCAGCACAGGCTGGTTTAAAGCCAGGCCTTTGCCCCTTGAATTTGTGCCTAATGTCCTTTCATTCCCACCCCAGAACCGTTCTATGTCTTGTGAGTTTATGACCTTTATAGGGAAGGGAAGTCACATCCAAACGGTTCAGAAAATGTCCTGAAGACCTACATATTTGCCACCTCACCTGCATTTCCCTGTAAGCAAGGCTGCAGGACCCCAAAGCCACCGCTGGGGACCTCCCAGCCCTTGTTACCTATAGTGAGTTGTGGGACCACTTAAGGTCATTGCTGAGGGACAAATCTGGTCATCTCCCATCAGTATGCTTTGCTATTTAACCCATCAGGGGCCCTAGTCTTGCCCTGCCCTTAACCTCCATGTGTCAGTGAGCAAGACACTTCAACTGCCTCAGATTCCACAAGTGCCAAAGCAGGATTCTAATAATAACCACTTCTTAGCATGGTTTTGAGGATGAAGTGAGGTAATACACAGAAGGAGCAGACATGAGTTCCTAGTGTGTAGTATCCAATTAATAAATATTGGCCAGGAGTGAGAAATAGTTTGAGCAGCTGCAGCCGCAGCAGCAGCACAACAATAGGGTTAGTTAAGTGCTTGGGATCTAATGCTTTGTTGTATCCTCTCGAGTAGTTGGCACAAAATCTGCACACAGCTCAATAGTTGCATGAAGGCCGAGCATGGTGGCTCATGCTTGTAATCCTGGCACTTTGGGGGGCCCAAGCAAGAGGATCGTTTAAGGCCAGGAGTTTGAGACCAGGATGGACAGCATAGCAAGATCCCATCTCTACAAAAAATTTAAAAACATTAGTTGGGCATGGTGGCACATACCTATAGTCCCAGCTACTGGGGGTGGGGGGCAGCTGAGACTGAAGGATAGTTTGTGCTCAGGAGTTGGAGGCTACAGTGAGCTATGATGGCGCCACTGCACTCTCTGGTGACAAAGCGAGACCCTGTCTCCAAAAAACCAAAATAAAAAATAAAATAAATAGTTGCATGAAAGAATGAGTAAACCAAGCCAGACTGAACATGTTGTTTAAAGCTGTTATTTAGTGAGCCCTTATCAGATCCCAGGTTCTGGGCTGAGCACATCATGTCGATTTCCTCATTTTACCTGCTTTGATTCTTCCCCATTTCTATGGTTCCTTCCCCGTGGAGTGAGCTCGCTGGCGGAGACACTCCTGGCGTTCCACCTCCTCGCTCCTGATTGGTGAGTTGGGGGAAGCTGGGCATGTGTGGCCCCGCCCCTTCCCACCACCTTCCCCGCCCTCTTGGGGGTCTAGTCCCTTTGCTCTCCCATCCCATGAGCTCTACCAGGGCTATGAAGGTGCAAAGGTGCTGGCCGCCAGGTAGTTCACAGAGGTAGGTCTGTCAACTCTGGGGCTCTGTGTCAGGGAATCGTCTGACCTGCAGACATAAGCTGCGTGTTACGACCTGGTCTTTATCAGTAAAAAAGGTGATCTGGGGCCTCCACACGCCAACTCTTGTATGTCATCCAGGAATTGGTTCAGACCCAGGTGGGGAAGGGTGATACTATTTTTTTACTGCCTATAGGACCTTAACATAATTCCTATACCAACCCCAAAGGTAAGTACCCTTATCCTTCCTTTCTAGCACAGACGGTGAAATGACTTGCCCAAGCTCAAGCAGGTGAGCTAGGATTCAGACTGGGTGTGTTTGTCTCCAAAGAATGGCTCAGCCCTGAGCTCCAGCCCTCCCTGGACAGCTGCTGTGCGCGCCGAGCACCCACAGAAGAATGCCTTTTCAGTCATATAAGAGGGTGAGGAGGACCACTTGGATGTTGTCCCCAGGAGACCTTGACCTAGACCTGCCAGATGAGCTTGGGAAGCCAGATGCGCTTCCCAATTAGCCCTTGACGATCGTCATTTTGGTCGGCTCCGTTCTCTGACTGGGCCTCGCCTGGCGCTTTCCTGCTGCTCTCAGCAGTTTCGCCCATCTTCATGTTTTCTTCTCCTCTCCACTTTTTTCATTATTTAGCAAAAATATTCTGAACCCCAAAGGACATGTAATTCCAAGACAGTCCTCCCTGAGCATGGTCCAGTCTCTCCTGGTTGGCTCTTTTATTACTTCTTTCATTTATTCCTGGAACTCTCCTGATGACATGGGTTTCAGACTCTATCTTCCAAATGATTTGTGGACACTGCTATGTGACGCCATGGCCAGTAAGAGAATGTGCCCTCACCGCTTCCCTGTGACACGTCTCCTTGAATGTACTGGCAAATATTCTCACAAGCTCCCATGCACTGGGTGTCTGCGGAGGCCAGGAGTTTAGAGTCTGGAAGGGCCTCTGCCTCGTCCTCCTTTCCCCCTCCCTCCTCCTCCTTTCTCTGCTACTTCTCTCTCCATTAGCAGCCCAGTTTTCTGCATCTGAAATATAATGCCTGGTTGCAAACTCCAGGGATTTGGAACTGAAGGGACCCTACTTCTCTAATATTGTAGATGAGGCACTAAGGCACAGAGAGGTTAAGGGTCTTGCCTGAGGTCACATAGCAAATGAGTGGCTGAGCTAGATTTTCTTGAGTCTCAGTCCAGCGCTAATCCCAAAATGCCATTTTGTTAAATTGGTCCATTGGGTTTATGGTCTTGATTTAATGACCACATAATTCAGTGAAGCAAGCACATCCTTTCTCCACCTTCTTGAAAGCTGACTTTCTCGGAGCTGCTCTGTCCGGGTCTGACCCTATCACTTGCCTCTGCCCTTCACTCGCTTTTCTTACCGTTATGCAAAGCTGGTTCCTGCCCTGGGGCCTTGACGCTTGCTGTTCTCTGAATGCTGAATGCTCTTCCTAGATCTTCCCATAGCTCTCTCCAGATTGTTCAAGTCTCGGCTCAAGTGTCCCCATCTTATGAAAATTTGTCCCATCTCTCCCATCACTTTCTCTGCCTCCTGCCCTGTTTGCATATTTTAGAGCACTTATTACTCACTGAAATATTGTTTGTGCTTACCCTCTTGTCTTTGCCTGCCTCCAGCATGGAAGTATAGATTCCATGAGGGCAGGGACTTTGCCTTGCTCACCACTGTGTGAGGTGCCAGGTGCCAGCACCTGGCACTAGGCAGATGATCAATAAATAATGAATTTGTTTGCCATTAGTATATTTTTGATTAACAGTTGTTAGCACCAAAATATACCACCAAGTATAGAGTGACAGGCTACCCAGATGGCTGCCATGAGACCCAGGAGGAAATTAAAAATCCGGGATTCTCAACTTTACAAAACCAAACACTCTGTGCACAGCGTATCTGGCTCCCGAGGAAGGAAAGTGGGACCACATCTCCTCCTCCAAAGTGAGGTCCATGGGCTAAAATGTAGGAACCTGGCAGACCTCAGAGGAGCCCAGTCCTGATCAAGGTGCTCTTTCCTGAATCCTGCTCTTACCAAATAACTGATTCTCTCTGAGATGAGATGTCCATTGCCTGGGACCTCTTCCCCCAGTGAGGGACCCATGTCTCATCAGACCACATGGCTGCATTTTTCTCTTACTCATTGTATTAGAAATGCATGTTGTTGGAGGCCACTCCAGCTTCCATTGAGAATGTGACTGGCACCTTTAGGTATGGAACCCAGTTAACCCAGAAGTCAGCCAAGAAGAATAAGTTGCCTTTGGATTACAGAGTTTAGGATATCACTGGTGAGCAGGGGGAGTATTTTCAGGCCCAGTGGTGTCCTTTCTGTGACCTCTAACATCACAAACCATGGGGAGTCACAGAAATCCTTCCCGTGCCTCATGAACCCCTCCAACAGGTGAGGAGGGAGTCCCCACACCAAGGTGTGTTACTTTCCTACACTAGTACTGAGATACTCAGATGGTCCCCCAGGCCTTATCCTGCCATTAGCCCAAACCAGGAAAGCTCTGTCTGTGGAGAGACTAGAAGCCAGCCAAGTGCTTGGGATGCACTGCCTCTGCTCGATAGAATAACCCGAGAACCCTAAAATGCCCGGAGACAGCCCACACCTCACCATCCCTCAAAGATGGCTTCAGTGTTCATGATTTATTATAGTTTGTGTATTATTATAATTGTTTTAATGAATGGCTAACATTAATAATACTATATGCTAGGTACTATTCTAAATAAATTATTTATATAAATTAATTAATTCTCACAATAGATCCCTATGAGATAAGTACTGTTTTTATACCCATTTTCAGATGTGGAAACTGAGACACAGAGTGATTCATTTGCACAAATCATGAAACTAGTAAATGGTAGAAAAGGAATTTTAACATAGGCCATGTCGATGCTCTAAGTTTCTAAGGCTATGAATTTTCCTCTTAGTATAGCTGTAGCTATATCCCTTAGTTTGCAGTTTGTACTGCTTTCATTCTAATACATTTTCTAAATGTTCTATAACTTCAGCTTTGACTTAATTCTTGACCTAAGAGTTATTTGAAAGAGAATTTTAAATTTTTAAAATAGTTTGAGGTTTTGTTTCTTCATTCTTATGAGTTAGTTTCTCTCATTGCAAGAAAAATAACTCCAGCTGACTTAAGTGAAAGAGAGGAATTCTTATAAGGATATAAGGGCCTTGTGTACTCATAAAAATGCATGTACTACTCTTAAAAAGACATAAATCACTGATCAGGCAATCATAAGGAGCCTCTCTCTGATCTCTGATCTCTCCTTTGTATCGATTTAATTATTTTTTTGACAACTAATTTCTTCTGTCTTGAATTCACATGGCAGATCATGATCACTGAGAATTCCCAAATTCGTATAATACATGTTCAAGTACCTGAGAGAGATTATTCCTCTCTGTGTGCCTCAATTCCAAATTTCCAGGGAAGGAACTCTGGCCCATCTGGGTCAGGTATTCAATCCTAAATCAATCAACCAAGGCCAGGGAGATGAGGTCATATTGTCCTAAATTGTTGCTGGAAATCCACATGTGTGAGACGGGGTAAGAGGGGAAGGGGAACAGGGATTAGTTATTGTGACCCAGTCGGACACACAAAAAGGTGTCTATTACCATTTACCTCTTATTATTTATTTCCAGGTTTATTACATTGGGGACAAAAAATGTCATCTGTTTTATTTCTACCTTTAGGAATTTATAGAGATTTTTTTCAATTATGCTTTTGTTCTCATTTACTTTTATAGAAAAAAGAAATGTGGTAAAGTTTCCCACTGCTATGGTTTCTGTAAATTTCTTAACATATTTTAATACCATATTGTTTGGCACATGAAGTTTCAAGTATATTGCATTCAATTTATGAAGTATATTCTTGTTCTCTGAGATGCTTAGGGAAATCATAGACTCTCAGGGTTGGAAGAGACCTTAAAGGTCATTTAGTTCATTCCTCCTTCAGAAGTTTGACTGCTCTTTCTAACATTCCCCCAAGTGGCCATTAGCCATATTTGGACTCTCCATTCCATTATTAGACTACTCTGACAACCAAGAAGTTCTTTCTGTATTTGAACTGGGCTTGCCTTTCTGTCACTCTGTCGCTTCTAACCATTGGTGTCTCAGTCCTTACATTGAACATTCTCTCCCATACATTATCCCTTCACGCTTTTCAGATCAGCTTCTAGAAGCACAAAACCAGAGCCCTTCTTTCTGGACACCTTTTCTGATAGCTTGAATGTACTAACAACATCATGAACTCTGAAATGCCAGTTGGGAAAGAAATACTTTAATCCTGAAAGTCTTCTTGGTTCTGTCCCTCACTTTTTGAGGGATCCTTAAAAAAGTTAGGCTGTGGTGTTTTGCCTTAGTTTCCCTCAACTTCATCAGAGATTCTAAAAACAAGTTTGCGACTAACAATTCTGATGGGGCAGAGGAAAAGAGAGGGAGAGAAATGTGAGGTTTATGTGTAGGAGGATGCCTTCGGTGCCCTGATGGGGCAGGCTCTGTGCTGGGAAACACAGCCATTTGCAGAGAACACCGGCCAGCAGTGGAGAATTGCTTGTGTCTTATCAGTGAAGCTTTTGGAGGCAAAAGTAGATGTCACAGGGAGGACTGCCGCTGCCCAAGCTGCCATTGTTGGGGTGTACACTCGTTTTGTTTGTGTGTGCCTGTCTCCCCCACCTAAGATGTAAACTCCATATATCAGGGATTTTTCTTCCTCTACCTTGTTTACTTTTGCATCCTCAGTGCCTAGAACAGGGCCCGGCATATAGTAGTAGGCCCCCAATGAATATTGGTTGAATGAATAAATGAATTCATGCAGCTCAGCTTTCTTAAGTTAATTATCACCCTCTCCCCTTAGTCAACAAGTCATCTGATTCTTTCTCCTCCCTTTGATACAAGAGGGATAACCCAATTCAGCCAACCATCCCTCCTGGATTCTTATTTTAGCCATACGATTAGAATTTGTCAGTGACTTCACAGACAGAGGGCACTATTTATAGAGAAAGAATGGAAGCATAGAGTTAGAGAATATTTGAGCTTCCTTGGTTCTACCCCCAAAAATGTGTTCCAGGATGATCTCACCCCCAAGATGAGGAGGCAAGAAATGTCCCCTCTCTGCTGTGATGGCTTTCCTTGCATTCTAGTAAGTCTTGGGTTGTCCCTCCCATCCATCTGGAAACTGTTTTCTGACCCACCTTCACAGAGACAGACAATACAGACTCAGAGCCAGCCAGGTGTATGGGAAGTCCTTGGGCAGGGTACACCACCCAACACTGCAAGGCCAAGTTGTGGATATCACAGTATTCAGCTCTGAGAAATTTAAAATTTTTCTATTGGATCAGTGGCTCTTTATCCTTGGGGGGTCACTAATGCTTTTGAAAGTCTCATAAAGCTACACACCTCCTCATAAAAATATACAGTGTACATAGAAAACAAAAACTTGCAACCAATTTCAGGGGGTTCACGACCTCCCTGAAGTTTACCCATGAATTCTCTAGAGCTGCCCTGTGCAAGATGGTAACCACAAGCCACAGATGGCTCCTGAGCCCTTGACTCATGGCTAGTCCAGACTGAGATTTGCCATAAGCGTAAAATGCACACTGGATTTCAAAGACTTTACATATATAAAAAAAAAGAACATAAAAATATCTCAGTAATTTTATGTGATTACAAGTTGAAATGATAATATTTAGATATGTTGAATTAAATGAAATACATTATTAAAATTAATTTCACTTGTTTCACAAGCCTTAGGACACCCTGGATCCCCAAATTATAAATATTTGCTTTAGGTCCCATGCCACCCTATTCCCCACTGGCCCATTTCCAGATGTAGTGAGGGTGGCTGTGCTAGGCAGGGCTCCCCAATGCCACACTCTTCCTCCTTCCTTCCCTGGCAACATCCCCCAGCCTCCCTTGAGGTGTCTTCCCAAAGGAGAAGGACCCCGGGTCAGGCACTAGGAAGATGTGGCAGTCTCTTAGCAGAGACAGAGTGCCAAGCCCTAGCCAGCCCACTAGCCTCAGATGGAAATCCTTAGGCTCAGGTCCTGGGGTCCACAGCCCTTCAGGACTGGGGCCCAGCTGTTCACGTAAAGGGTGATGCACTTCCCTGAGAATACACTGCCACAGCCCCCTGCCTGTATTCTAGCTCTGGGCATTGCCAGCTAAGAGAAACCAGAGATGCCACCTAGTCCCTCATCTTACCCCTGCCCAAAGGTAGAGACACTGAGATCCAGATGGGTCAAGTGACCTGTCCAGCCACACAACTGGTTAGTGATATCACCTGGCCTAGCTCAGAGCCTGGCTTAGTAAACACGTGCGGCATAAATGATCCAGGAAAGGAAGAGAGATCTCTTGCTGAAGTCCAGTGCCCCTCTTAAAACCCCCTACGGATGTACCTACACCCTGCTCCAGAAAAGGGGAAGGATGTGCAAGAAAAACATAAGAAGCAGAACAGAATTCCAAAGGAGAGCTTTGACTTGAGAGTGACCACTAGCTCTGATGGTCCCGCCCTCTGCTGTGGGAGATCGTGGGGTCTCTGCAAGCCTGAGGCACTCTGGCTTCTGGAGACCCTCTCTCACTGCTTATTAAGCACATTCAAACACTCTGAAATTCCACATTAAATCAAATTTATACTTAACTACTCAACAGTTGAGATGCAATTAGCTAGTTAACATGATGTTGTGATTTATAGACATTTAATTAAAACATGATTAACATTCATATTTGTTTTTCTTTTTTTGTTGGGTCGTAGAAGCATTTTCATAGGACCTTGCCAAATTCTGATCCTAAAGACAGGGCAGAGTCAGCTGGCACTTCAGTGCAGCTATACTTGTTTCCCTCTGGTACCCATTCTAATTGGTCAGGGTCCACCAGGTAAGTCTTTTGACTGTAACGTTACCCCTACCCAAAGGGTAAAATCGCCCTGTCTCCCATGAGCTTACTTTGTCATCTTGGTTAAGCAGTGGCCTTAATTATTGCCCCCATTTGATCTTTTGCAGAAGGAAAGAACAAATCATAGAGGGTCCTGAACAGTAACAACAACAGATTCCAGAAATCTGCGGTCCACCTGGGCCCCATGCTCACTGTATGGGGAGCGGGATCCCACAGCCATTGACCACACCAATGTTGACACTGCTCACTAAAAGTGATAATCAATAGACACACAGAGAGCACTTCAGAGTCTGCAATTTCACACACAAACTTTCGCTAATAGGGGACGGAGAACATGATTTTGCAATTGCTGTCACCCACCTCCTCCACCACGCAGAAACTGGAGTCCTAGTGTGAATATCTGGGACCCTCCTTACCTTCTGGGAAGATTACATAACCTTTCCCTTAGGCAGGTGCATACATCTGGTTCCTCTGGCACATGGGGCTGTAGTGGGGAAGTGTGCCCCAAGGGGACAAAGCCATGGAAGACCCCATCCCCATCAGAATGTCACATGCTGGTGCATACAGCTGGTACTGTAAAGCCCCCACGGTGTAAGGAAAGGAATGTTGGCTTTGAACCTTGGCTCTGTCACTTGCTAACCATGAGACATGGGGCAAGTTACTAGATCTCTCTTCTTCTATTTTCCCATCTCTGAAGTGGGGAGACTCCTCCTACAAAGGATCGTTGTAAGGATTGAGGGGGATATTTGTAAAGCACCAGCCCTATAGTAACCAGACAAATTACTTGCATTATTATTCCATGTCTCATGCTCCTTTGAACACTTCCAGTCCATCGAAAGAGTAGAGGAACACAGCCAAGAGATTAAGAACCTGGAGTCAGAGTGTGGGGTCCTGGATTTGAATCCGTGCTCTGCCATCTGTTATCTGTGTGACTTTGGGCCAGTTACTTAACCTCTCTGAGCCTCTTGATCTCCAAAAGGGAAATGAAAATATTATGTACCTCCAACGGTGGATGGGAGGATTAAATAAACATGACAATGTTTGAAACAGTGCCAGGCACATAGGAAACCCTCATTAGCTACTGGTTATTGTTATTTTTATGGTAGTAGATGTTCAATAAATACTAATTAAATGTAAATTGATCCACAGGTGTCTTGGGGGAAAGATGGAGGCTTATTTGTTAGAGGTAGAGGTCCCCCTCTCCAAGAAATTTCCTAGAGTATTTTTATTACTTCAAAATCCACACTTTTCCTAGCAGAAAAGTCACAGGAGAATGGAGGCGGGAACCCTGCCTGGATTGTCCTCACCTGGGCACTTTTTGTGTGATTTACTGACTTATAGTTCTCATCTTCATGTCCCTAAAAGGAACTTACAAAGTGGTATGTTATCTAATATTCATTTTTCAGAAAAGTAAATGGCATCAAAGCAAGAAACATTCCTCTTTTTCTTTCACAATTTTTCTCATTAAACTCCCAACTCCACCCTGTAAAAAAGGAGTCCCCCCAGAAGATCACAACAGGAAAAGCAAGGAAGGGCCCTGATGGAGTATGACCTGCTAAGGATTTGCAGCCTGATAGGCAAGATCAATGCTCAAACCAAGGCACCAGTGTCTAGCACTCCACTGCTCCAAGTGTGGCCCATAGGCCAGCAGCATCGGCATCATCTAAGAGCTTGTTAGAAATGCAAAATCTCAGGCCCCATCTTAGGCCTAGTGAACCAGAATCTGCATTTAAAAAGATCCCCAAGTGATTTATTTACACATTAAAGTTTTGAGAATCACTGTTCTAGGGGATACAGTGGTGGCTTTGAAGTCTGGAGAACTGAGTTTTTATCTTGGCTCAGCCATTTGCTAGCTGCATCACCTTGGAAAATTTACTTATCCTTTCTGAGCCTCCATATCTTCATATAAACAACTAAGGACGATTATAATACCCTCCTCCAACCTGTTATGAGGATTATTAGAGCCTGGATGGTGAAACATGAATTTGGAGCACATATGTGGAAGTGTTTTGTAATGCATCAGGCGCTAGATAAATATTAATATAAGATTTCATTCTTTCTACCGTGTGCAATTTTTTCAGCTCCTGTGGTCTATGGGCCAAGAGGACTCCATCCTATGCCCCTTCTGACTTAAGGCAGGAGAGCCTACCCCAATGTGAGCCCACTCACATTGAAATGGTGACAGCTGCACCCAGAGCTGCTCCTGTTTGGGCAGGGTTCTCATCACCATTTCTCAAGGCTCCCACGTAGACAAAGACCAGGAAATTTCAATATTTAGGGAGGCTAAGCTCTCCACAAAATTCCTGGGAGACCTGCCAGAGTAACACCTATTAGGCCATAAAGAGGAACTTCCTGAGATAGTGTAAAAAACATGGGCTTTGGACACACATATCTGACTTTAAATCTTGGCTCTGCCGCTCCGTAGCTGTGACCTTGAACAAGTCAGCTCAGTTTTCTGAGCCTTGGTTTCTTCATCTGTACAATAAAGATAAAAACTCAGACTTTGCCAGACTTTTGTGACAATGTAGTAAGATGATGTGTGTGAAGCATTTAATATGGCACCTGGCACACAGGTGCTCAATAAATGATGCTAGTATCTGTAGTTACTGTTGTAGTTAATAGGAATTATTGTAATGTCCATTACAGATGTCTGGATTCCCAGTAACCATGTCCTAGGAAAATATTTTGAGCCTGGAATAGCATAGGAGAAATATTTAGTCATTGACTCACATACTGAAGCATTTTTTAAACTCCAGCTGTATGCAGGGAAGGCTCGTGTAGTAGAAACAGCATAGACTGCTGTCTGAAGAGCTGAGTTTTAATCACCTGAGTTCCTCAGTGCTCTAGGATTCTAGAATGTGTCGAGTTTCAGTGTAGGGAGGGAGAGAAGAGTACCCCAGAGCAGGATCAACCTTGAATGTCACCAAGTCAGGGAGGATTTTTCCCTTGCTGAGTGAAAAAGCCAGAATGGGAGGAAAATAAATGAAAGAAGAGGGCACAGCAGAGGGCCCCACTTCACAGGGAGTCAGAGACAACCAGCCTCTAGGACAGAGCCTATAACAGAGTCTCTCACCCCAGATCAGAGTAATGTTTCATTTATATTCTTTGGAACTGCCAGAAGTTGAGATAATGCCTTATAGCAGTAATTCTCAAACCTTAGTGTATATCAAGAGTCACACAGATGGCTTGTTAAATATATAGATTACTTACTGGGTTCTAGCCCCAGGATTGAATTCAGTAGGGCTGGGAATCTGCATACTTAACAAGTGTTTCTGACTCAGGTGGAAGAAAGTCTGCCATAGGAACTGAAATCCAGTTCTCCTAACTGCAAATCCTGAGGTTTTTTCTATCACATGCAAGACTCCCAGATGGGTGGGTGGATGGATGGACAAATGAATGACAGTTTCCCTCACATTAAGTCCACAAGGCTGTAAGCAGGAAATAGAGTCTGGGGCCCTGACTTTGTTTGTCTCTACTGTCCCATTGCCACAGTTCCTGGGAAGGAGCTGAGCTGCCCAGATGATTCTGGGACGTTGATCAAAGCCAGCTTAGCATGGCAGAGACAGCACGAGCTGTGGAGCCAGAGGACATGAGTTCACGTCTAAGCATTGGTACTCCCTCATTGCGTGACCACATGGAATTCATGACTTCATTAAACTTTGATTTTCTCATTTGTAAAAAGAAGACAAAAGTGCCCAGCCTGCAAGGTTGTTAACTACTGAAGTATAATAAATGCTAGCTGATTTCTTCCCCAGTCCCTCTCCATTTTCTCTCCTGATCTGAAACCCTAAAGAAGAATGTAATAACCCCTCACGTTTACGCACGCATTGCTCTCAGGCGTGTGGTCCCGTTTGTGTCTCTTGTGAGGTGAGCAGGGGCTGTGATTCCTGATTGACAGGGAGCTGAGGCCATCGGCATGCAGAGAAGTAGGTGTTACTCGTCCAAAGTCACCCTGCCCGCAGCGGGGGAGCTACAGAACTCAGCTTCACCTTTGGCTCTGAGTCCAGTGGTCTTTCGACTGCCCCTGCTGCCCCCTCCTGAAGAGGCAATCTCACATTAAACCCTAAAATCACCTTTGACAACGTGGTAGTGGGAAGGAATCACAGTTCAAATTAAATTGGTCCTTAATATTTCAAACTAAAGGACTGTAACTGGAAACATTTGAATTTTCAACTCCTGCATGTCTCTACCTTGCTGTTGAAGATGGGTCGGACCGAGGGCATTCCTGGGAACTCGTTCCTTTTGGAATCTCCTCTTCAGCCTGTTTCAGGGACTCCTTACACCTCTGGCCTTCAGAGGGCATTTGTGTCCTGGTTTCTGATAGAGGAGGCTCTGCGAGGGGACAGAGCCTATTTATTCTAACTTGCTCTATGGTCTCTAATGTACTGTCACACAAGTGACTTGCTGTGCGATGCTAGAAAGGGAACAATAAAATGCACGATTAAGAGTGTGGCTAATGCCTCCCAGGGAGTCAGGCTCTCTGGAGGTCACATTTCCCGTGAATTCATTGCCCGTGGACGGTTTCCGTGTGGCCTTCAGAGGGGCTCAGCTGTGGGATGCATGCTCTGCCCTTTTTCCACTTCTCCATGTGGAGCTGGGGGCTAGGTGGGATGTGGGGAGGGGGAACAGAGAAGGTAGCCAAGGTTTGCTCCACCTGGTGACCCTCCAAGGTGAGAATGAACCCACCTTGCCCTTCCTGTGGGATTTGTCTCTCCTTACCTTTGGGTCCAACCTTGCTTTGAGGAGCCTGTCCAACTCTGGTTACTAGGACTTGGTACAACCTAGAACAAATAGATTCCACTATGCTATTATTTTCTGATTTTTAAAGTAAGTCCAAGTCTTCCTGGTTTTCTCCTTTTTGGGAGAGACTGAAGAATTAGGGTCTTTCTGAGACTCTTTTAGCAAAGACAATTGAGACCATACAGTCTCAGAATCAGGGCAATCAGACCCCCATATTGGCAACAGATGGAGGTGGCAGAAATGCAGGTGTATTAGTCAGGGTTGTCCAGAGAAATAGATCAATAGGAGAGATAGATAGATTAGATAGACAGATAATAATAGACAGATTATAAGGCATTGGCTCATGTGATTATGGAGGCTACAAGTCCAAAATGCTGTCAAACGGGAGAATTCTTTCTCACTTGTGGGAGGGCCACCTTTTTGTTCTGTTCAGGCCTTCAACTGATTGGATGAGGTCCATCCACACTGGGGAGGGCAATCTGCTTTACTCAGTCTGTAGATTCAAATGTTAATCTCATCCAAAAACACCCTCACAGACACATGGAATAATGTTTGACCAATTATCTGGGCACCCCATGACCCAGTCAAGTTAACACATAAAATTAACTATCTCAGTGGGAAAAAGTTAGGAAAAGAACCAACACGCACTTAACATAATCAAGTGCCATATTGTACGTGGCTGTCTCCAGTGGCCACACAGCCAGATGTGGTAGATCGCTAGTCCAGCTGACTCTAGTTTTTTCCACCGTGCCTGGCCTTGGATGATCCTAAATGTGGCTCTCCCAGGAGGTCCATCAGGTGAGACAAAATCTATCAGCAGCAAATATCCTGGGCACCACTTGCGACAGGAGTGTGTGATACAGCCCTGCTGGGGACAGGAGCAGTGACATCAGACCTCACTCGAGAAGCTGTATCCAAGTTCCTGCCCAGTTGTCCTGGTTGCTCACTCTTGGGGGAGATTACACACAGAATCCCACAGCAAGAGCATACAGGGGAGGAGCAGGTACTGAGAAATTGGTGAAGCAGAAAAGTTGGTTTCTAGCTTCTTTGCTCTCTCAAGCCTGGGAAGCTCACGCTCCCTCCTGCCCACTTGTACCCTGTCACCATGCCTGCCCTGTTCCTCAGGCCCCTAGGAACAGGGGCCCCATGGTTCATCTAACAAACTCATCCAAGTTGCTGGAGCTCTGCAAGAAAGCCAGGGAAGCAGCACCAAGTGGGGTCTTCTGGGGCCAAGATCAGCACCTGTCATGTGACCCCAATGACGCCCGCCCTGGGAACTCCAAGTCAAGGGGAATGGGACCAGCCCACAGGGACAAGGGGCCATTTGGTATCCTTCAGATCACATTCTGGCAGCACTGGGAACCACACTTCAGGCTCCTGTGACTCCAGACTGTTGGCTTTTGCCTTACTGTCTCTTGCCCTGACACAGGCTTCTCCCAGGTTTGAACAGAGAGGTGGAATCTCTGCTCCCTCCATGCAGCCAAGGACAACTGTATAAGTGATCCTGGAACAACGGCCTCCAAGATTTTGTTTCTTCTTTGGAGCCTCCCTCTCTATCTCACCTCCAACCCTTTCTACTACCATGATATCCAGCTAGGGGTGGGGAGCAGGTAAAAAGGAAGATCTTTTCAGGAGCTCTTCTGGCCTCAATCCTTGAATGCTGGCCAAAAAGGAGAGCTCATCCCTGCAGATGGCTGATGTTGCGTAGAGCCAAGGCCAGCCTGTGTGTGGAATAGGAGAGGCTTGCATCTAGGGGCAGGAAGAGTTCCAGCAGAGCAGCTGCTCGGCCCGAGCTGGAGAAGTGGTCAGAAGGAAGGGGAAGGGCTTCAGAATGGCGGTGCTATCCCCACAGACAGCACAGGTACCCCTTGCTTTAAGAGAGAGATCAATTAGGGGCTGTCTTATGCATAATAAAATAAATCTATACTTGATTAAAAAAAAAAAAAAAAAGAGAGAGTGACCAGAGGGTTCTCTGAGTAGTGATCATTCCCCCTCTTTCCAAACCCCCACCCACTTACAGCACATTCCAGTTTAGGGACAGCTCTCCGGACAGAGTTTTCAGGACCATGCCGATGGCATCAGTGGAGTTGCACCCATACTCCTGGGGCTCCCAGGAACCCGAGGACACCAGGAAGACTTCAGGGCAAGCCAGCTGGGTGGATTTCAAGAAACGGGCTCTGCGAAACGAGCCCAGAAGGCACTCTCCGGAAATGACAACAGAAACGATACAAATTGTGACAAATCAGACCAGCCACTGTAAGACTGGGAACAGCACATTATTCCTTCCTTTATGGGTTTAAATTTTGAGCATCTCAGCCTAGGATGGGGTAGAGCGGACAGTGGTGTGAAGCAAATGGACAAAGAGCTCAGAGCCAAGGGTAGAAAGTCCAGAGAAAGGAGCTGAAGGAGAAACAGCCGGGGAGAAAGGAAAGAGCCGGGGACTCCGTGGGGCTTGCCGCGCCAGAGCTGAACTTGCAGCTTTGACAAAGCTGACTTTAAGCCGACCTTCAGCAGCGCTTCTTAGCAATGTACACTGGGCAATCGCTGGTAAATCTTTATTAATTTTAATTGGCGGCACCCATTTATAAGAACCATTAAAAAGGATAAATTGAGCCCATCCGGCGTAATGTCTTTTGTTAATTAGTTTGTCAGCACTGTTTTAATATCCCCTAATGACTTCATATTTCAGAGCTGACATTAAAGGAGACGCTGTGAGAAAGGAAATGGTCTTATCACAGTGTACTGTACCGTTTTTCTTTTTTGAACAAAAAGTGTCCTTCCAAATGCTGACCAAGGTTAGATGTCATTTAATTCTCAAAGGTAGGTGCTTGAGGACTCCGAGGCCCCAAATTCGGTATCCGAGTCCTGCTACCCCGTCATTTCTCAACTTTCCTCTTTCTTCCAACCATCTCAGGCATTCCCAAAACACTCATTCATTTCTTCTTTCCTTCCTTCCTTCATTTATTCAACAAACATTTATTGAGCCCTTCAGAATCGGGGAGATAGGATGGGATGAAATCAGGCAAGATGCAGGTACTTTCAAGAAGAAAGACCTAAAAGCTTTGAATTTTCCATTCCACTAAAGGGCTTTTTTTTTTTTTTTTTTTTTTTTTTTCAAATTCAAGGCCAGTGTTTTTGTTTTGGCAGGAAACAAAATATGGAAGGAAGAGAAAGAAAGGCAAATAGATAAGCTGGGCCTGAACTCCTGGTTCTGAACAGTTTTGCTCTAAAATCAGATGAAAACCAAAACTGACACCAAGGCAGTCTCCCATGGAAGGAGCACAGGTCTTGGGATTTGGATCTTAGGGTCGCTGCTTCACCAACCCCACCGTGGGCCTCAAAGGAGGGGCACAAGATGATGTACTGGGATGCTGGAAGCATTTAGAACTATTTGCACACTTGTAAAATCTAAACCAAAAAAAAAAGGAAATCAAGCTTTGCTGGTGTGCAAAGAAGAGTCTTGCACCACCCCTCTGCCTTGATGTCTGTCCCAGGGCCACTGAGACTTGGGGAAGGAGCGGGGAGGCGTCCTGAAGAGGGAGGAGGGTTAGCTGCAGCTTCTTAGCTGTTTGCACATTGGCTGTGGCAGTTATCTTCACCTGGGTAGGTGGATTTATAGGCAGTGTTATCTAGCTTTACCTGAATTACCCTCGCAAAAAGGACAATTAGAAATTGTAGCCTAAACCGCAAATTGACATGAAAAATGACAGAGCTGAAACTTCTCCCACTCCTACTACAAGCTCTTTGTCAACTCCACGATGAGGTAAAAATAATGTTGATCTAATCACATCTGACAAGCAATTGGCCAAAAAAAGTGTAAAAAATTATCAAGAAGACTCTTTGAAATGTGGATTTACACCCACTATTATTCATAGTAAACTTTGCTCTAAGCATATTCTAATGTACTAATGATCATGGTACTATTAAAGCTTTATGGATAAATAGATAGAAATGGAGGTACCTGCATACTCAAAAAATGTCTTACTGATACTCCATGCAACTGTAAAAGTGTGTCTGGAGACCTCTCAAGTTTGGGGCTTTTGACAAGTACATAACTTCCTGGATCCTCAATTTTCTCATCTGTAAAACAGGAAAAATTCTCATCTGTAAAATGGGATCCTACTTTGTAGGGTTGTTCTAATGACTAAAGATAAAGCATTCCAAGTGCCTGGTATTTGATGTAGACACATCACAGATGGAGCTATCATCAGCATCACAGCCATCATCACCACCACCATCCTCCTCCTCCTCATCATCATCTTCATCATCACACCCAGAAGCAATAGTTTATGATCCTTTCAACAGTGTGCAGCAATTATTGAAGCACTGAAGATTAAATAAAAAAAAGCTCAAGTCCCCTTAAAAGAGGCAATATGAGTTTCTTTCAGGGCTTGATGCTCTCTGGATGCACTTTCTCAGGAGAAGAACTTTCTCCTCCCTCCAGCATTTTACAGATGCTATAGAGCAGGGTCTCACCAACTCCAACAGACAGATAAAGCATATGAATGAAGAGAGCCCTAGGGACTGGGAAGAGCTTCAGGGTGACAGCCTGTTAAAAGGGGCGACTGCTTCTCAGCACCATGCAATAGTTGCCTTATAGGAAGGTGGGTACAGTGAGGCCGTATGTCTCAGTCTATTCAGTGTTGCTACAAAGGAATACCTGAGGCGGAATAATTTATAAAGGAAAGACTTATTTGGCTCTTGATTCTGCTGGCTGGAATTGGGCATCTGGCGAAAGCCTCAGGCTGCTTCCGCGAGTGGCAGAAGGTGAACGGGAGCCGGTGTGTGCAGAGATCACATGGAGAGAGGAAGCGAGAGAGAGAGAGGGGAGGTGCCAGGCTCTCTTAACAACCAGCTCTCATGGGAACTAATAGAGGGAGAAGTCACTCACCTCCCCCAAGGTAATTAATCTGTTCATGAGGGATCCGTGGCCCCTGACTCAAATGCCTCCCATTGGGCCCCACCTCCAACACTGAGGATCAAATTTCAACATGAGATTTGGAGGGGATAGACATTCAAACTATAGCACCATATCACCCACTTTTCAAGAAAATACAGAAATGTAGATATCTTGCATTTATCTGTCACAGTGTCTAATGTAGCACCTTGGAGCTGCATTTCTTGGGTTCCTACAGGCTTTTCTGCTGTAAGGGATCCTCTGTTGAAAATATCAATGGCCAAGAACCCGAACTCTGTAAAATAAGTTAAAGAGGTTTATTCAGAGCCAAGTATGTATCACCATGGCCCAGAGAGCCACGCCCAAGAAGCCTTGAACAAGTGGCCTCACCATGGTTGGGTTACAGTTGGGTTTTATACATTTCAGGGAGACAGGAATTATCTGTAAAATCATAACTCAATACATGGAAGGCATACATTGGTATGGCCTGAAAAGGCAGGACATCTAGAAGCAGGGTATTACAGGTGGGTTTAAAGATTCTTTGATTTGTAATTGGTTAAAGCTTTGTCTAAAGGCTTGGAATGCTTTAAGTTAAGATAAGGAAGTCTGTTAATCAGAGACAAGTCACCAGACATGTATTCAGACACATGTGATCTGTTAAGTAAATTGATGACCTGCAGGTGTGCCTTAAGCTTTGTTTTTGCATAGCCTTAGGCCTGTTAATGAGTTACAAAGGATATCCCCAAGAAGGGAAGGAGGCATGATGAGGCATGTCTGACCTCTCTTCTCGTGGTCAGCAACTCAGCTTTAGGGCATTTCTGGGGTCCCCTTGGCCAAGAGAACATCCCTTCAGTTGGCTGGGAGGCTTAAGATTTTAATTTAGTTCACCAAAAGCAAATGTCCAGGATGGAGGAGTACATTTGGTCTCAACTAACATCTAAGAAGAGATTTACATGTCAGCCTTCTGAGAGTGAAATGAAAGACAAGAGAAGTGGGGTGGGGACCGTGGGTGGAGTGGAGGGGAGGATGGGGCTGAAAGA
>RJWJ010028604.1:0-21291 GCA_004363605.1 Indri indri | reverse complement strand
TCAAGGCTTCTGAAACAGAATTTGAAGGTGTTACAATAAAGTTTGTTTTTTCCATTCAGCCCAGCGCATTTGTTGGAAAATTCAGATGAATGGATCGGCCGCCTGATACGGCAGCGACAAAAACCTCAGTTTAAAAATGCATCATTTGTCTGCACTGGCATTCCTTCCAGCTGGGGACATTCCAGGAGCTTTTAATGAATTAAAGCAGCATTTGCCTGAAGAAGCCAGTGAAGGTGCTGACTGGTTGAAAAGTAATTATGTGCATGGCAGGATAAGACACTTACACAACGCTGTTGCAGTCTGATCACCAGTCCTGTTTCTGCCAAATCTGTGGTCTGTATATGAGGGCATGTGGCATGGACTTCCACATACCCGGAACAACCCGGAAGCATGGCACGGAAGATGGACTTTAGCAGGAAATGCTCATGTTGGTGTATATCAAATCATAGAAGAATTTCAAAAAGAGCAGCGCAATGTAGAAAATGAATGTGAAAGTAATCTCCAAGGAGAGCCATGTCCTAAAAGTAAAAAAGCAGCTTTTATTGTGATGTCAGACTTCAAAATATGATTAATAATCATGAAGTCATCCAGCTCTTATGGACTATCTCCGTGCAACTGTCCATAATGTATCCCTGTAATATATTTTTCACACACTGAATTTTTTTTTTTTAGTTTTTTTGCAGGGGTTCTTTTTCTCTTTTTAAGGTTTTTTTTCACAATTTTAAATTGACAGCATTGTTTTTTACAAGTCGCTATGCTATGTATCTCATATTTGCATTATTTCCAATACTGGAGGTAAAAATTGTGTACAGGTTTTTAGAGAGTTATAATTTTACTTTATGCATTTTTTTTCCAAATGTGACTCTATGCAAGTGTATTATCGCAACATTGACTTTGTATGTAAGCATTACAGGTAAAAACGTTGAAACTGACTTAATAAATCAAGAGATGACCTTTTTGTACATTTGCATTTTTTTGTTTTTTTGAGACAGAGTCTCACTCTGTTGCCCGGGCTAGAGTGCTGTGGCGTCAGCCTAGCTCACAGCAACCTCAGACTCCTGGGCTCAAGCAATCCTCCTGCCTCAGCCTCCTGGGTAGCTGGGACTACAGGCACACGCCACCAGGCCCGGCTAATTTTTCTATACATTTTTAGTTGTCCAGCTAATTTCTTTCTATTTTTTTAGTAGAGAGGGGGTCTCGCTTTTGCTCAGGCTGGTCTCGAACTCCTGAGCTCAAACGATCCGCCCACCTCAGCCTCCCAGAGTGCTAGGATTACAGGCGTGAGCCACCTCGCTCAGCCTGTACATCTGCATTTGTGAAAGATAAAATTTCTTGAGATTTCAGTTCTTTGGGTAACTTCATATGCAGTGGTGGCCCATCAAGTTTTTTTTTTTAGAGACAGGGTCTTGTTATGTTGCCTAGGCTGGCCTTGAACTCCTGGGCTCAAGTGATCCTCCTGTCTCAGCCTCCCAAATAGCTAGGACTAAAGGCACATGGCCACTGCACCTGGACCTATCCAGGTTTTGGATCTTCTCAAAAGACTTAGGTTGTTGGTCACGGTACTTTAGATGGTGGCAGTTACAAATCTGGGTGTATACAATTACCAACCATAGTGACATGTGTTTATGTATTTCTCTTTTTGACCTATTCTTCATGAATATGGTTCGTCTGCTTATAACTGTCAAACTCATATGATTGTTGTTAGTATACTTGAGTTTCTATCCTTGCAAAAATATGTATGTTATTATTGACTATTTTATCGTGTAAAGCGGCCTATGGAAGCGTTCTGTTATGTTTTTGTTCCTCAACTTCATCCCCTTTTAAAAATGTAAATAAATATATTTTAAATAGTTTTCAAGATTTTTTTTTCCCAGAATTATGTTTTCTGAACTTTGATCTTTCAGGATTTCAATATTTGGAGTTATAGCATTTGGGATTGTACCTTTTGGGATTACGATTGGTTTCCATCAATAATATGTGGTCCATACTCAGTTTTCTCTCAATGATCCAAAAATATGCTCTAGAGCTGAACTTTCCTACCAACCCGGAACACTCGCTGAGGACACAGGCTGCGTTTGGCCGCCCTGTCTGTTTTATTACCTTTAATCTATGAGTCCTTTCCAAACCCTACCCCTCTTTCTGGTCTTTTCCTATACTGATATTTGGAAGAGTTCAAGCTATTTCTATGGTAGAATGTCCCCCCGTTGTGTTTATCTGACTGCATTTGGGTCAAAATATTACTATGGAGGTGCCACGAGCCTCCGTTGCATCACGTCAGGAGGTAGACTGTGGGCTGTCCCCCCTCTGAGTCTGAGCGCACAAAGCAGCAGTCACCAGGCTGGACCTCCCTTCATAATGACCAAGCGACCCACAGCCTGGTACCATGAGCCTGTGAATATCTTGCTCCTTCCCCTCGAGAACTGCAGCAGCAATCGAGATCTCCGGCTGAACCAGCTTTTACAGTCTTGCTTGTGAGATGGAGATTTTCCAGCTCTCTGCTTATTAGTTGACATTTTCTGTAAAGAGGCGCTTCTCCCCCTCTGCCTTTCTGGAATACCACTGTGGACCTACGGACATTTAAAAACTAAATGTGTCATGTAAACTATTACCAAGACTACTATTCTCTTTGAAGCTTAAATTGTTCCAGGTTTGGTCAGTGGGAGCCCTTGGAGCTGCTCCCGCGTCCAGGTGACGCGTCTCCCCTGGTCCCTGATGGTTCTGTGCTTTCCTCCCGGCATAGCAGCCGCTCCAGGGCCAGCCTGAGTACCCTTGGGCCCGATCTGGGATGAGTCCTTTCTCCTAGGAGCCCTGATTCTTTTAAGTGAAGCTGCCTTTTATTTTGCTTTATTTTTTCACTTACACTGCTTAGTAAAATTCTTTGAAATAATTGTAGATTCCCATGTAATTGGCTGGGCACAGTGGCTCATGCCTGTCATCCCAGCTCTTTGGGAGGCCGAGGCGGGAGGATCGCTTGAGCCCAGGAGTTGGAGACCAGCCTGAGCAACATAGTGAGAATCTGTCTCTACAAAAAATAGAAAAATTAGCCAGGTGTGGTGGTGCATGCCTGTAGTCCCAGCTACTTGGGAGGCGGAGGCAGGAGGATCACTTGAGCCCAGGAGTTTGAGGTGAGCTATGATGACGCCACTGCACTCTAGCCCAAGTGACAGGGCAAGACTGTACTTCAAAAAAAAATAAATAAATAAATAAAATAAAATAAAGGAAAATAAATAGATAATACAGGGAGATCCCCAATACCCCTCACCTAGTTTCCTCCAAATGTAACATCTTGAAAACTATAGTACATTATCATAATCAAGAGAGTGATACAATCCACTTGTCTTGTACACAGTTCCCAGTTTTACTTGTGGTCCTTTGTAATTGTGTGTGTCTGTGTGTCCATGTATTTAATTCTATGCGATTTTATCACAGGTAAGTTCCTGCACCTACCACCAAAGATCCTGGACATTTCCAACACGGGGGTCTTACTGCCCTTTTGTAACCACGCCCACCACCCTCCCACCCATCCTCTCCATCCCTAACCCCTGACAACCACCAACATGTTCTCTATCTCTATAATTTTGTAATTTCAGCAATGTTATGTAAATAGGATCATACGCCATGTAATCTTTTGAGATTGTCTTTTTTCACGCAACATAATTTCCTACAGATTCACCCAAATAGCTGTATCAATAGTTCACTCCTTTTTATTGCTGAGTAGTTTTCCACGATATGGATGCACTATAAGTTGTTTATTTATTTACTCCTTGAAAGACATCTGGGTTGTTTCCAGTTTTTGGCTGGTATGAATCGTGCCACTAAGAATGTTTGTACACATAGAGGTTTTTGTGCAAACTCAAGTTTTTATTTCCCCGGGATAAATGCCCAAGATTGCAGTTGCTGGGGCTTAAGGGAGTCGCATATCTACTTTTGTAAGAAACTGTTGAACTGCTTTCAGACAAGAAGCAACCAATTTTTAAAAGTAATATTTGACAAAACCAAATTGCAGTATGAAAAAGGCACTGTGATATGAAAAAGAGCTCTTACGATTTAGAGGGATGTGTTATCCCCGGCATTTAAACAACAACATGGTATACTGAACTAGTAGCAGCCTCTGTCTTCATCCCTCCAAAATTCCTGGACAGACAGAGAGGCACAGATGACTCCAGATCCATTTTTGGAAGCAGATAGGACATAAAAATGAAAGCAGACATGCAAACGTGTGCGCAGACGGCGCGGCTGCGGAGACGGCAGGCACGTGTCAAACCACAAGGAAGGATCAAGTTGCAGGTTGGTCGGGAGAAACGTGAAGCCCCACCTCTGCTAGCTTTCAACAGAAAAAGTGATGAAAATAACACAAAATCTGAACATCTGAAGACACGCTGCAGGAGGAGGGTGTCCCGCACCCCGCACCGGGGGTTCCAGCGATGTCCGCCGCTGGCTGGCTGGGCGAGGTGCCTGCTTTTCTCCACCCCGCTCCGCTCCCTCCGCAGTCTCTTTGGGGCACATTTGGAAATTATTTAAAAAGATAAAATGCCTCTAATCTGTTACCAATTAGAAGAAACATGTGAATATTATTTTCTAATTTGTGACTCTTGAGTGTACGTCTCAAAAACCAGAGAGAAGTAATTGAAATAATTATGTCTGCTCCTGAATATTTCTATTATGCTCTTGAAATAAGAGGGTGGGTACGTCCTCTTTGCATGATGTGCCCGAGGGTTGAATGTATCAGTATGGACATCAAAGCCCTGGACGTGAACGGCCACAAAACTGCCATTCCTCCCCAGCCGTGCGGGGCCTGTGCAGCTGGAGCCAGGCGGGCAGGCGAGAGGCGAGGACGGGTTGCCCGGCTGTGAAGGGCCCCAGGTGCGGGTGGGGAGGAGTGAGCGGTGGGCTTCCTGGTAAACACGAGCCCCTCCCAGCAACTCCACTCACCCCAAACTTCTCCATCCAAGTGACTCATCTGCAGCTGGGGAGCTGCTGTGCAGGCAGCAGCCTGATTTATAACAGGAGCAGCGTGGATTTTTTTTTCCAAACCTAGTTATAGTGCGACTTGAGTGACTAACTCCTGAAAATTGGTAATTTCTTGGTGGTTAACGGTAGAAAATCCACCAATGAGAAGTGAGGCATGCTAATAAATTTATAGGGCATTCTATGCCAATTAGGCCTCTCAGCCATTGCAGAGGCAGGGGTGCCAGTCGGGCGCTCTCGCAGTGCACTCCCCCCCATGCAAGTCTGAAAAGCAGCATATTCATGCTGGAGGTACAGGCATCCGAACATTTGCAGAGGACCTTTCTGGTTAAACAACCTCCGTTTTCCTCTGTGCAAACTGTCTTTGCTCTGCAGTGGTAAAGAAGGACTGTGAGATGAGCGATTCATTCCGACTTTGCATCTCATCAACAGCAACAGGCGCAGCCGTCAGAGAACCTTCTGGTTTGCTGATGTCACTGCATTCAGTCCGGCTCCACGCTCTTCTTCTGCTGGTGCCCGGCAGCCTCGCAGGCGCTTTATCTCCAGCACATGGTCATCTGCAAGGACCTCTGCTTGAGCAGAGATGGCATCTTGGCAACCGGGAGACGGAGAGGCCCAGAGGTAAACATGCCCTTTACGGAACAGCAGAGCTGCCCAGGGGAACTGTGCGAGTTGCTCTTTGTGTTAAAGCAGTAGACTGGCCTCACTTCCACTTTCGTTCTTTGGAAAAACAAAAATCACAATTGAAGTGCACACTTTTTGGAAAAAAGACACCCATGTACAAACATACAAACTGGACGTGGTCGCCGCCACCCATGTGAGCAGTCTGGCTTGGACCCTTCCCTTTCAGATGTCTTCTGCCTGAGCGTGGTGTCCCACCTCTTCCTATGCCTCCAAGTGAGGGACGGGGACGTACCTGCCACTTCTGTACTTTGGAACATGCAAACCCGCTCTTCCCTTTTTCTTTCTCTTAGTTGAAGTGAGTTCGCTGAATTTGATTTCAGCCCTGTATGTCTACTACATTGTCATCCCCACCGTCATCTAATGCCCTGTTAGGTATTCATGCTTTAGAGAAATAGCAACCGAGCACTCAGGCGGAGCCAGGTACTGCGCCACCCTGTGGCGGGTTCCGGACACAGGTGAATAGAGGAGGAGGGGTGAATTAACTCGTGACGATGAAAGAAGAGCTATATCATGGCGCGAGCAGCTGTAATCCAGGCGCGCGAAACAAACCGAGAAAGCCCAGGTGATCCCAGCTTTTACTGTGTAGACCGCCCTGGATTTAGTTTACAAAATTAAAGTGCAGTTCAACCCAGATAAAGAATTAACACTATTTCCTGCAGCTTGAGCACACACAATGCATCAGTAAACTTTAGAGCATCCACAAACTTGCGGAAAGCCTGTGAATCACTGAGACAAGCGTTACGTTCACAGGGGCACCAACCTCATGATACAGCTACTGTCCACCAGCCCAACAGTGAAGACAACTTTTTACAAATGCCAGCCAACTGACATGCTACCACAGCATCTTACTCTCCAAGACGCTTGTTACAGAGAGTGGCAACCCAAGACCCAAACTGCAGATGCTGTCATTGCTTAATGGGCCTTTGCACTGCCCAGCAGAGCTGAGTCATCTAGCTGTTTCTTCGGCGTGCATTGAACCCCTCCAAAGCATTGCACGAGAAGGCCTTTCTTTTGCCAATTTCGAAGTGAAAGTACCGGTGGCCTCTCAATAAGGTTAAGGAAGGACACCACTGACCAAGGACACCTGACAAGGCTGGGGACGGAGGGGAGAGTTCTGGCTAGGAGTCCTGGAGCGCGGCAGTTAAGGTTCAAAATGTAAGGCACCCTGGTGAAGGTCCGCGCCTTTCTGGAAATGACCATCAGGGAGACTGAGGTCTTTCTTGCCCTAGAGGGGAGTTTTACCGGATCAGCGTACAACAAACTGAATAACCTGTCCCTTGGACCAGGGGCACCAAACGCGCCTCATCCCTTCCCTGCCCCTGGCTGTGCTGGACACTGATGTTTAATTCGATTTACTACACATGGTCACCTTCCTCTGTGCCTTCCCAGAAGAACAGGATGAACAGCCTTCAAGGTCTTTACACACCTTCAAGCAGATGGCAGGTCTCAACCACAGAGGACCATCAGAATGTCCCCTCCTCTCGAAGACCTGTCTACCACCTGCCACCATTGCCGATTCTAGAGCCTTGTCATAATAATTAGTGAGTGTAATGTAATTTAAACCAAATTCCTCTTATTTGGTGCTTCATGGACAAAGACAACGGATATGTCCCTGGTTGTCATCTACTGGCCTTAACAGACCATCCACAGCACCATATGTAAACAGAAAAACGCTTTTACAAATGCCAAGTTATCACGTTATCATGCTTACGGAAGGATCCCTGCTCAGAACATCAGACTGGTGGCAGTGGGTATAAGCCGTAAAAGTGGCTGTCCCTGGGGAAGTGAGTGCCGAGGTTTGGTTCAGGGACAGGCTCTCTTGGGAAGACGGTTCCATGGAGTCATGAGAAACGGGTAGGTCATAATATGTAGGTAAATGCTCTGGAAAGACAAGAGTCTCTTTTCTTGGAGGGGGGCTGTAGGGGACCCAGACTCTTTCAGCGAACACAGGATGACACCCCCCACCCTACCCCCGCCGTGGGCTCAGGCTTCCTCTCCTTCCCACCTCGCCCCCAAACACACTGGAATGCCCCGTCCCCTGATGGGCTCCATAATGAGAAGTGCTGTCAATCACAGCTCCATTAGCCTGGACAGACTTTCACTTCCTGAAACAATTTATTGGATTCCCAGAAGCAAATGGGCCTTCTTCCTTTTCAGCTCCGTTTTTAGGGAGCTATTCAGAGGGAGTGTGTGTCCCTTCTGTTCCTGCTGGGCGGCCTTTGTTTCCTTCATTTACTCATGAAAACAGTTTCCTGAGTTTACCTACCTCCTCTGTCCTGGGTTTCCCGAGTGTTTGCCAAAACTTTTTTCCCCTACTGTTCAGTTGCTACACAAAACCCACCAGCTGTTTCCAGCTACTGAACCAGGGGGGGAGTGGTGAATTTTATTTGCAGATTTGGGGAGGGAGGCAGGGCACTGGGTGGGGGAGGGGAGAGGCACAAACTCAAAGAAATTAAATTTATGCAAAGAAAGAAAGAAATGAGGCTGAGAAGTAAATGCCAGGGGATGCCCTTCTGACACGGCACTCCGGGTCCGTGCCCTTCCCCCACGCCTGCCTTCCTTTCCTATCTCATCCCAACCAAGAATTAACTAGCTCTATAATAAGTGGCTAAAGACGCCCTAGTTAAAATTTTATCCTAAGAATATTACAAAATTTTTGAATGTATCTACAACACTTATAAGGTCTATGTTACGAGTGACGATCAAAGTTTTGCTTGGATAAAATTTCCAACTACTTAAAAAACCCACGCAGCCTACAATCAAATTGCCGCCGAAAGACTTCAAAAGGTCAGTATATCTTTCAGTTTTTGAACAAAAAAAGAGGATTCAAAATTACATAAAATAATATTTTTCTTCCACCGCTCTTCTTAAAGAATAATATACACCGAGCAACTGCACTTGAGCAGTAAGGCCATCTCCTTTAAACATAAATCAGTTTAACTTTTAACCTGGGAAAACAGACTGGGGAAGACAGAGAGTTATGTCTCGCCTTCTGAGGATTTCAAGTCAACAGTAAATTGGGGGGCACGTTAGTGCCACTGAGATCCAATCAGGAGAAAATTATGCAGTCATGTAAGAAATAATATCTATTAGGCTAATTTAATCACCGAATACTTTACAGATGAATTAGAATTTAGAATCCAATTATTTCCAACATTCGGACTGTCAGAGACTGTTTCAAAGCAGGAGGAGGAAAAAAGGGCATTAGGAAAAGGAAGATTAGGGCAAGAAGGAAGATTAGGGCAGCTTTTAAAAATGCAATAAATGAAATTGACCTGCTCCTGCTCCAAGGCTGTGGTAACAGCAGAGAAGTGACAAGCGAGATCAGGGCTTCTGCCATCAGCCCACCCCACTGGTCCAGCGAACCCAGGGCCAGGATGCTCGAATTTGTTATCCTTGATGGACAACCATTGTCCCGGCCGGCAAGCCAAACAATCCCCCCAGGAGCCTCCTCCTCGGTTGGCACACCTTCACAAAGAAAGCCAGCTGGGCCCCATCCTGGGGCGGCCCACGGAGCTGGGCAGCTCCTGGCCCAGAGAGCCACAGGGTGCCCTCAGGGGCCACCACGGAGGCCCAGCTCACGCCCCAGGCAGTGGGACCTGCCTACCCCTCTTCCAGCCTCCAGCTCTCTTTGGGGCTGCATTTCTTTTTATTGACAGTGACGGCTGCCTGGAGTTGAGGAGGAGAGAAATGAGGAAGAAGAAGTCACGAGCCTCCCAGGCCTGGCTGCAGCCTCCAGGGCCTCTGGGAGCCGTGGGTCCCATCACCGACGGGGTCTGGGGCTCTCCGTGTGAGGAAACTGAGGGAAGAGAGGTCGGCATGGGAGAAGACCATCTCGACAAGAACAAAACACCCTGGAGAGGGCTCCCCTCCCCAACAGATCCATCTAGACAGCTGGGGGAGCTGCAGGAATAAAGGAACTTACTCCTCTTCAGCCTTCTGAGTGCTCCTCAAAGAACCCAGCGTTCCTGTCGCCTCTGCATTTGTATTGGCCAGTTTGGGCAGTAATGGAATTGGGCAGATACGAATTCTTGTAATTGATATTTGAGTTATGAATAGAAAGATCTGTTTCAGGGTTTCACTCATTGAAATCCAAACAGTAATTTTTCCTGAAAGAAAATGGCTGAAAAATGATTTTTTTCTTTTTTTTTTGCACGTTACATTTTCTTTAGGGAATAGAAATATGCAGAAGCCCTTTGCGTTGTGGCTATTTTGCAATTCTCAAGAATCTCCCATGTTTCCAACAGCAGAGTAGGAATGTTAGGGAAAAACCTCCACTTACAATTCCTTCCAGAATGATCCTTACAGCGTGAAATGAATGAATGTACCGTGCATTTAAATTTTAATATGCCGGCAGGTCACAGGGCTGGCCGTCAAGACTGAGTACACTTGTTTAAGTTTCAGGTGGCCTCGGAGACCCCTCCTCTTCAGGAAGGCACAACTAAAGCCAGCCACCATTAGAGCCATTATCCACGGGGCCTCCCCAGCCCTATTGCGAGGTGGGAGGGAACTTCGGTGTTTACAGGCCCTGGGGGTTTTATGATGGGGGTGCTTCCTGCCCGGCTGGACAGAGAGCGCCACTCCTGCAGACGCCGGGAGGCCTCCTGCACGTTTCCTCCACCTGGAACACAATGTGTCCTTATTATCCCTTTAATCACCGAGCTGGGCCGCTCGGCTCCCTCTCACCTAGAACCTTCGTGTGTGCCCGTGCGTGTGCCTGCGCATCCACATCCATCTCCTTGATTCATTTAATTGAGGGCAGGGCACTGATGGGATCTCAGAAGAGGCACTCCTTGTTCTAGGATGATTTATTGCAGGTCTTAAAAACACCTGTTCATCAATTTATCCTTCTGTAAAAAACCCAGACTTAATATCCAGTTTCTTTAAAGTATTTTAAAAGATCTTCCTATGTTAACCAGAAAAACCTCACATTAGTATAAGACCAGAGATGCTATTTAAGAATGATCATAAAAAAGCCTCTCCAATTTGAGTGATTATTTCTCTACGTTATGTGCACACACACACACACACACACACATGTTTACATGGAATTCCAAGGATGATTTCTTAATAAGTTAAGCTGGTAACTGCTTGAAAATATACGGGCTCTTCAAAACAAAGCAGTGGGAGACTCACTTGCAGCATTTAGGCACCAATTTCAATGGGCTCAGATAAAAAAAAAAAATCTCTTTAACAAAATGAAAACAATCCTTTAATCTTTCCTTTAGAGAAAACATCCATCTTCAAGTCCCAATGTCAATGCAATGAGCTCATAAAGAAAACAGCACTTCCTTGCAACAAACCAAGCTTTCACGTGGACCTTTGCATTATTCGGAACACATAGGCTGACCTGAAAAACCCAAGACCACGGCCGAGCGACTAACAATGGCCGCTTCTTCTGCAAGTCCAGGAGCCGGTCCAAATGGAGGGTGAGGCCTCTTTTCTTTATGTGAGTTTCATAAACCAATCTCCACGGCAGGTAAGCTGTTTGCCCCTGATAGGCCTTTGGGGAACCATCTTCCTTTCTGGAGGGGCTGGATGCTTAGGAAAAGCTCTCCCTCCCTGAGAGATCAAATGGGCAGCAGCCCCTAGCAGGACCTGGTCGGTGAGCTCCGCCACATGCCTAATTAATGACCCTGCTGGTCGCAGCTGGAAGAGCTGAGCTGGGGGTGATTAATTAAATTAGCTGGCAGAGGAAATTACAGTGGAAAAGCCAAAGTTTGATTGCTCCATAATTAACCGCAGTGCAAATAATATCTGCATCTATAACTTCCAGCGATGAGATCAGAAGCCAGTTGAATTTGGCACTGATTGAAGCTGTAAATATCCTGTGGTGAAAAATGATAGGTTTGTTCTAGAGGGAAAACTTACAGAAATGGACATCTAGCAAATGTGATCAGGGGAAGAGGGCAGCAGAGGAAACTGCAGGAAGGAAGCCTTACCTTTCAAGCTGCCTTTTTCCAACATTAAAACAACTCTTTTTTCATATTTCTTTTGGATTAGTGACTAGGCGTGCTATCCTACATATCCTGTCTCTAAATTTCAGGTTTGACTTCCCATGCATGGAACCTGTGTTAGGGTTCCATCCCCCTTTCTCGTTCCAGGGATTAAAACTCAATTCTAAAATAATTTCATAGGCTAATAGGAGGGGACTGCTTTCATCTCCCTGAGAAGAAAAATGTTCTATTTAGACCATCAAATGCATGAGCTATTGCTGCTTTTCTGGATAATGACATTTTTTCGTCTTTGTAACAATTTCATGTTCAAAATATGGTTTCATTAGCAACAGGATTCTACTTAAAAGAAAAAAAGTATTTTATACAGATAATTGCCCTGCAAAAAAACTGTAGAACTTCCAGCAGACGGAAACATTACATTTTTCTACCATCCACATATTTTCACTAGTAAGTTGTTTCAAGGCTAAAGTCATGCATCTCTACAGGAAAAGCTTTGAAACGTAATGATTTGGTGGCTTTGGACTAGGAGGTGTGGCTCTTGTCTGCAACTGGTCAATAATAATTTACCCTAATCTTGACACACAGAGAAGCTCTCGGTCAAGTGCAGGAAAACACTGCAGCTGCTAAAATGTGACACAAAGAGCATCAGCAACCCCTGTAGTTCTGGCATGCACCCCGGGCATTTTCTCCACTGAGCTTCACAACAAGCAAGGGCAAAGGTGGGCCAAGCGTGGGGCAAGTGTGGTTATTCTCATATATATTTTTTTTTAATAAAGTTGAGGCTCGGGGTGGTCAACAGTGTGGCAGGACAGGACCCCGCTCTCCTGCCGCATTCTCACTCTAGCCAGGACCCTCCCTTCCTGATTCGACGTGGTCTTCCTTCCAACGGCTCCATCTGCACCCTAGACTGAGATATACCCAGAGGCACCACCTCTGGGTGGAAGAAGGTAAGTGTGACTGTCATGGGGGTTTGATGACGAGGGCCACAGCATTTAGGGAAGACAGAATAACGTGGCTCCCAAAGATGTGCATGTCCTGATCTCCAGAACCTGTGACTATGGGACCTTACTTGGCAATGTCACTGCGGATGTGATGACGCCAAGAGGGAGATTATCCCGGCTGATGCAGGTGGGCCAATGTACAAGGGTCCTTGTGAGAGGGTCTTATAAGCAGGGGGCTCAGAGTCAGAGAGGATGTGATGACGGAACAGAGGTCAGAGCCATGCAAGGCCATGGCCAAGATAAGTGGGCAGCCTCTAGAAGCTGGAAAAGACAGGGAATGGACTCCCCTAGAACCTCTAGGAGGAACACACCACATAGACCCAGTTTGGACTTGTAACCTCCAGAACTGTAAGATAATAAATTTGTGTTACTTTAAACCACTAAGTGTGTGGTGATGTGTTACAGCAGTGATAGGAATCTCCTATCCACACTGGCAGGGAGAGAAGGACTCAGAAGGCAAAAGCTGGGGTGGATGAAACATGTACAAGACACAGTAGCTGGTGGCCTTGGTGGCATCCACCGAACTTGACGTCTGGCAGCATCAGTCCCTCTTGGCCACATAGTCTCTGTAAACCTATTCCCTCGGCCTGGGAATTCCACAGGCCTCCAAACTTGTCAAATTGCAAACTGATGTCCTTATCTCCTCCCCACGGTTCCTCCTAGACTGAGTAGGGGCTTCCAGACTCTCACAGAATTTGGATTGGAGACTTGGTGAAAGAGGCCGTCTGACCCCCGCTTTCCTTCCTCTTGGGGGGACACGATTCTTCAGTGGTCTCTCCCATGTCTCCACGCCCTCCCAGCAGAGGCTCTGATTGCCTTTGTCCTTAATAGTCTTTCCAAGAATGTGCACATCAAACAGCCTTGGATGACAGAGACGGCATCCTCTTTCAGAGCACAGGGCAAATGTGCTTTGTGCCCACTATGGAAGGTTTGGTTCTCTAAGCTCAGGGCTGCTCTCCTGCAGTGCAGCCCACAACGTCTGCACATGTCACAGGGCCGTGGTCGAATCACAGCTGTGGGTGCCGGAGGCTGGAAACTGACACAAATGCTAATTCTCTGGCTGCCGCTACTGATGTGAGTAAGAAACGCTTCTTTGTCTCTGACCCCGGAGTCTCATGTCTTCAACAGCTCCATGAAACTGGTCAATTCCTAATTAGGTAAAATCTAAGACCTGTTAAAATTTCTCACCCCCTGCTAATCCCCGCCTGTGTGTTAGTCTTTAGCGACAGTGGAAAATATGTTCACATGTTGGGTTGGGTTTAGTTTTCTTAATCAAGTGGGAGTCCCTGTGGTGGGGGCAGGCAGTCCTAAGTCTTTTTTTCCCTCCCAACAGCTTGAGGTATAATCTACATACCATGAAATTCACCTGTTTTTAGGGATCTACTTCAACAATTTTTATTTAATAGTAAATCCACAGAGCTGTGTGACCACTGCCAGAATCTGGTTCTAGAACATTTCTATCATCCCTAAAATATTTCTCCTGCCCATTTTAAATTCCCATTTCCCCACCAGGCAGCCGCTCATCTGCTTTCCATCTCAGCAGCCTGGCCTTTGCTGGCTATTCCGCATAAACAGTCATGTGACATGTGGGCCTGGCTTCTCCCACCGAGAACTCGGCCTTTATGTTTATTCTGTAGGCTGTTACATAAATGAAAACACAAATCAGAAATAAAAAAAAAATCCGAGAGTGCTTTGAACTGAAGAAATTTTTGGTTATTGTCCAACCAATTCAATAAATGTTTTTACGCATCTACTTTGGTTCAGTGTGGTTCAGAAACACCTGCTGTATTTAGGTGTTAGGTTTTATGGAGACCATTATTTAGTAAGAGCAAATGGACTCTTTCAATGGTTAAAATGAACCTGAAATTGCTGAGTTTAAACTTCTGAAAATTAAGAACAGCCTGTGCCGTACAAGATAAAAACTGATCATTAACTTCCCAGAGCGCACGCTGGGCATTAACCCCTCAGGATCTTTACGTGCGAACCCAAAGCCACCCCAGTCTGAAGAGCATCTTAGGTGATTCCATGCAGAAGTGGCATCTCCTGTAATATGGCTTCTTTAGTCCATGCTCAGTCTACCTCGCGCCAAAGGAATGGCTAAAGCCTTTGCAGTTGATTGTGTGTGTGCATGTATAATATAGATGAGGAGAATCACACACTTCCCAAGCTAGAAGAGACCAGCAAGAGGGTGGCCTCCTTGCTCAGCCTCACCCTTAGCAGAGGGTACCGATGTCACAAGATGTTAACTAACTTACACTAACTTGTGGCCCAAAGGAGCCTGGAATCCTCAGTTTCTCACTGGGGTCCCCATGACGTCAAGCTACTCCCTCTTGCAGCCGGCTGGTATGCAAACTACCAGTCTGGAAAGGACTATGATCAAGGACTTCAGGACAAACCTCTAATGAAAACTGTCACTGCTTCTTTAACGAGAAGGAGGGTCTACGATGAAGGACTGTCTGGAAGTCAAAAAACCATGGGCTATCCGTTCCTGGGGAAGCCAGTAACCTTCTCCACAGCTTCCCCTGCCTTCTCTGACGTGGGGGAGCCGGAATTCAAACCCAGGCAGAGTCAGAATCTGTAACAACATGACACCGGACTGTCCCCAGCAGCAAAAGCAAGTGCTACAGTGTTGGCCCAGACCTCTTCCAACCCCTCCTTACCAGGGTCTGGTTTCATCCCAGGTGAGAATCAGCAGGGAGCCTGGCAGGACCCCACTGGGCAAGCCTGGGACCCGGGCCCAACTTTGACTTTCCTCTCCCCATCATTCACACCCACTTCGCAGGCTCCCCACAGCGGGCTGATTTACCTTGGGAGGAGCCAGGCTGTCGAGGCCGTCCCCACAAGGGTTGCAGGCCCTCCTGCTGCTTCCCAGCCGGGTGTGGCTTGCCACTGGCCTGTGGGGCCTCTTTCTGGACCTCAGCTCCCTGCCCCACCTCCTTGCACCCTTAGTCAGCCTGTGCCAGATGCAGCTTCCCCACCTTGGCTCTACACTCAAATCACCTGGGGAACTTAGGCGACTCCTGAAGTCCAACCCTCACCTCCATCCAATTACAGTCTCTGGGGCTGAGGCAGGCACTGGTATTTCTCAGAGCTTCCAGGACATTCTAGTGAGCAGTCATTCTCAGGTGTGGTCCCAGCCCTGGGAACCCGTGGGACATGCAAATCCCCCAGGCCTAAAGAATCAGAGCCTCTGGGTTAGGGCCCAGCTGTCAGGGTTTTAAATAAGCCTTCCACGTGATTCTGATGAGGGCGCAGGCTTAGGGAGGGTTTCTCACCCTCTGCACTGTTGACATTTTGGGCTGGATAATTCTCCACTGTGGGGAAGCTTCTCTGTGCATTACAGGCTGTTGAGCTGCATCCCAGGCATCTAGCCGCTGGAAGTCAGTAACAGCGCCATTCCCCACCATGCTGTGAGAATTCCAAATGTCTCCAGATGTTTCCAAGTGTCCCCTGGAGGACAGAGTCAGCCCAGGTGAGAATCTGTGCTCAAGAGCAAGGCCCTGGCGTCCATAGTGGTGTTCTCGACCTGGGATGTGCAGCGGGAATGCCTTGGAGGCGGGGGGGTGGGGGGGGGGTGGGGCGGAGGAGGGGTCCAGGCCACGTTGGCAGAGTCTGAGTCTAGGAATCTGGGAGGGCTGCAGGCCCCCCGTAGACTGCGTGGCCAGGGCAAGAAGCTGAGCCCCAGTTTGAAAAGGCAAAGCCATGTTTGCTGCCCATGTAAACAGCCGGACCTGCCCCACTTGCTGGTGAAGACAGGCAAGTTCCAAAAGATTAAGTGGCTTCCACGCTCACAGCTGCTGCGGTGGACCCTGGAATTGAGACCAGTTGACTTAACAACCATTCCCAGGTAATTTTATATTTCTGTGTTATTTCATATGCGAGCATCATCAAGGTCCTTGCCAAAGACCCTCCCCAGCCAGGGCAAAGGCCACTCCTGTCCTCACAAGCTGTCTGTATTCACGATGGCCAAAATGGTAGTCACGGGCCACACGTGGCCACTTGACATGAACTGGCTCGTCCCAGTTGAGATGTGTCATGTGAAATAGCACTGATATCAAAGGCTTGCTATAAAAAAAAGTAAATATCACCTTAATACTTTTTATATTGATTACTGGGTTGAAATAACATTTTAGATACATTGGGTTAATTAATTATTAAAAAGACTTTCCACCAGATTCTTTTGACTTTTTAACACGTATTAGAAAATTTAAAACCACACACGTGGCTTGGCGTTATCCAGTTTGTCTGGATGGCGTGGTGCCGACCACGGTGACGGCAGGTGCCGACGTTTGAGGGGAAATGTAGGCAAAGGCCCTTACTGAAGAGAAGAAAACATTTAAAAAATTTAATATTTTATTATTTTAACTGGGCAACGCATCATCCTACACAATAGAATGTGTTCCTGAAAACATTTTTTGAGCAGTGAAAAACCCACAAGGTGTTTGAGTTTCTAAAAAACATTTGGTTCTTTCCTGGAGGTGGCCAGGGACATCCCCTGGTGTCTAGGGACAATTCTCAGTTTTCAACAACAATGGATAACTCCAAAATCTGGCTTGGCTTTTATAATTGGGAACAATTACGACTCTGGGTGCCAGCCACAGGCAGCCCGCAGTGGCCCCGCCTGCTCTGTCCCTGGAGGCTGCCCGCAGCGTCCAGGAAGCCCTGCGCGGGGCTGAGCAGCAAAGAAGCTCCACAGCAACGCTGGGACCACCCCAGCACCAGCCGAGTTTTCTTCTCTATTTCCATTATTTATTAAAGCTCTCACCTTTGATTCAGCTGTTCCACGTAAACGAGCTCCAGTGTACCCCTGCACCACTAGAACAGTCAGTGCACGCGAGACGGCACTCCCCGCTCCCCCGCTGGGGCTCACGACCCCCCGGCCGCTGCTGAGTCAACTGCTGCCAGACTGGTTAACACGTGTCCCTTCGGTAAACACGACGCACAGGAGGGCCTGCAGACGGCACGGCCGCGATGCGGTTCTGGGAGACTTACTGTAGAACCAATGTTCCAGAAGGTACATATCCTTGTGGCCGGGCCCTGCCCTCAGACTGCATCGGACAGCCCCCGTCTGTTCTGAGCTGGAACCACCCATCCCAAAGACGCCAGGACCACGGGGTGCCCCCAGGATGCTACTCGTGGGCAAGCTGGGCTCTGACTCTGTCGCTGACCACCCCAGTTCACACGCCTCTCCTGTGGTCTCAACCCAAATCTCCGGGACACTTCAGAAATCCTGCATGTTTAGCTTGAGTGATTCTTTGATCTTCTAGAAAGGATTCTGCAGGGATAAGGCCATAGAAGCCACAGAAATAAAACATGCTGCCTTCCAAGCCCGACGGGGACAGGCCTGTCCCGTCTTCTCTCTCCATGCTGGCAAAGCTGTGGGTTTCCGAAACGGTTACTGTCGGTCTAGGAAACACGATTTTCAATAGCTTCATTTAAAATTTCAGAACGTGCTGTCTTCCATTTTTCTCACCACTTAAAATGTGTAGCATAGTTTTTCTTTTTTCTAACAGCTTTATTGAGATATAATTCACATACCCTGCAATTCACTCAAGGTGTATAATGCAATGGATTCAGGATTTTTCACAGAGTCAGGTAATCATTACGACAATCAATTTCAGGACATTTTCATCACCCCAGAAAGAACTCCCACGTCCCTTAGCAGGCACTGCCATTTCCTCAAAGCCTGCCCGGCCGCCTGCCCAGGCCCTGGCAACCACGGACCTACTCTGTCTTTATGAATATTCTGAACATTTCATATAATCATACAATATGAAGTATGAGGTCCATGTGACTGGCTTCTTTCACCTGGCATGTGTTGAAGGTTCGTGTTGTGGCGTGTAGCAGTGCGCCATTCCTTTTCATGGCTGAATAATACTCCATCGTGTGTTTGTCCGTTCCTTGGTTGGCGGACACGGTAGCTGTTTACTGTTTGGCTAATATGAATAATGCCGCTACGAACATTCACGTACAAGTTTCTCTGTGGATATGTATTTTCATTTCTATTGTGTTCATAGCGAGGAGTGAATTCCTTGGTCATACATAGCTCTATCCTTACATGCGACCTTCTGAGGAACTCATTTGACAGCTGTTCCTCACCTGCCGAGAGCCCCTCACCGTCAGCCCGACGACAGGAACACAGCTCATTCCCTGTATCGCACAGAGGGTGACCATACACTCTGCCCGTGACTGCTGGCCGTCCCCACCACATCCAGCCTGTGGGAACAACAGAAGAACGACCAGGTCCTCTTACAAATGAGGAAACTGAGGCCTGGGGAGGGCATGTTTTGAGGCTGCACAGGACTCACACCCCAGTGCCATGCCTCCTCTGACGTCGACGTCCTTGGCACAGGGCCACAGCCAGCGGACACCAGGGCTCCAGGCGCCACTGACAGCTGACAAGTGTGCCCCCGGGGTGGTGCCAATCCGCCGTAGTCACACTGGGTGAAAGGCAGGTCACGCCACTCACGTCAATGACGCATCCCCCATCCCTCCGCGGCTTTGATCTCATAGACATAAAAAAACCAACCAAAATTTTTAAATGGTAGAAAATTAGAAAATAAAGGTAAGCAAGAAATAAGAATAAATTAGAACTCTATTCCCTACAAATAGTCACAATTAATAATGTGGGATATATTCTAATTTGTAAGATTCTTTTTTTTCCTTTTTTTTTTTTTGATACAGAGTCTCACTCTCTTGCCTGGGGCGAGTGCCGTGGCGTCAGCCTAGCTCACAGCAACCTCAAACTCCTGGGCTCGAGCAATCCTACTGTCTCAGCCTCCCGAGTAGCTGGGATTACAGGCATGTGCCACCATGCCCGGCTAATTTTTTCTGTATATATTTTTAGCTGTCGAATTAATTTCTTTCTATTTTTGGTAGAGACGGGGTCTCTCACTCTTGCTCAGGCTGGTCTCAAACTCCTGAGCTCAGAACGATCCGCCCGCCTCGGCCTCCCAGAGTGCTAGGATTACAGGCGTGAGCCACCGCGCCCGGCCTTGTAAGATTCTTTAATATACTATGGCTGTCTTTCCATGTTATTACATTTTCAGCTGCAACATAATTAATGGCTTCCAATGCTGCAGTGTCTATACTCCAATTATATACATAATGCATATACCCCCTCATAAAATGTATATATTATACATAATTATACTGTATGAAATGTATATATATGATTTTATGATGTATAATACATGCTCCTATATAAAAATCATATACATTTTATATAATGTAAGAATATACATTATTCATATATGAAATTAAATGATTAATCACCTATTTTGGGATTTTTGCTTTATTTAAAATTTTTAACAATTATAAACAATGATGCAATTGAATACCTTTGCAAGTAAATCTGCATATGGCATTCACTTTTTAGAAAAATACTAAGAGAAGAATTGCTAGGTCAAAAAGCATGTCATTTTAAAGCCTGTTTATAGATATTGCAAAGTTCTTTCCAGTAAGGTTTTCCCAACTTCTACTTTTACCAGCAGTGTTGGGGGAGCGGGGAAGGGGCCACAGGCACATTTCTGTGAAACCTTGGCCAGCACTAAGGAATATTATTTTATGAAACAAAACTATCTAATTTACACATCAAGTGTTTTGCACTGATTTGCAACTACTTATTTGATTTCAGTAAGAGCCACCCCATTTTGCAGGAACATACATGACTACCCTTCTGTTTGCCAGGATGGCGAGCACAGGACCGGTGGCTGGCCCTCGAAGTGCGGCGGCCACTTTAGACCACACTGCAAGTTGCCCAGGAACGGTCACTCCCCTTTGGCTTCCACGAGTCCCAAGCAAAAAACACTATTCCCGAGTCACACCTCGTGTGAACATACCACACGTGTTGCAAAGGATGTGCACGATGTCTCTATTAAAACAGAGACAAGGTTCTTCCCAGAATTGGATAATAAATAGGACCTCATTCTCTTCTTTACACAGATGCTACTCTCGGTCTTAGTCATGTACTTTAATGCACAGTAACATGCATATTATCTCACACTACTTCCTAAGAAATAATTGAATTGTCTTCCCAGAGACATCCTTCCTGTCTTTCCTAAAGGGGTTGGCTCAGTACTAGGTATTCCTGTACATGCTGTTGAAATGTGGTCACTTGATTTAGAACATTACAGCAAATAGGGTGTGTGGACACTATGATTTTTTTTTTTTTAATTTTTAAATGAAGTTTCTGAACTTGCCCAGTGTGTCTGACTCTTAGACATTTTTCCCCTTTGGAAGCTTGGTGATTTTTCCTTAAAAAATTAATAGATGACATTTATTTAGAATTTAGACCTTTACTTGGAAGAGTGGTATTCAGCACTGTGTGACATACATTGTTTGTTTAATTCTCAAAGTCATCCTAACGAGGCAGGTACTGTGCTTACCCCTCACTTGCAGATTGGGGGATGAGACACAGAGAGGTCCCACCTCCAGCCCAGGCCACACAGCAGCCAATGGTAAGATCAGATCTGACCCCGCCAGTCTGACCTGAGCTGGGACTTTGAACCCCTACTCCAGAACCAGATGCACACAGAGGGCATCTGACACACAGTAAGCTCTCAGGCCTTAGGGTGGTAAAAAGTTTGTTGGTGAGACTTGGTATTTTCAGCTACTCCCTTATAAGAATAAAAAATGCAGAAAAGGTATCATTGGTAGATACACAATCCTTCGCATGTGGG